>JAYMFX010066113.1:0-14031 GCA_036784945.1 Monocelis spectator
ATCATATCATATCATATCATATCATATCATATCATATCATATCATACCATATCATATCATATCATATCATATCATATTATATCATACCATATCATATCATATTATATCATATCATATCATATCATATCGTATCATATCATATCATATCATATCATATTATATCATACCATATCATATCATATCATACCATACCATATCATATCATATCATATCATATCATATTATATCATATCATACCATACCATATCATATCGTATCATATCATATCATATCATACCATATCATATCGTATCATATCATATCATATCATATCATATCATATCATATATAGATGAAAGGTATAAAATGAACAACTGTTTTACCGCTTTGGCATTGCTGGAGCTCCGATGGCGATCATCTTGTCATTATCGGCCACCTGTTTGAAGGGCACCACCTGTAGGGGAGATTGATAAAGTGAAGTTCCAGTGCACGTCTCAGTGGTGATTGTGCTCACGTGTACTCGAGTTGGTGCGGCACCAGACTCCGCATCAGTTGGATAGCCATCGAGTGTAGAGCCGATATTCCGATGGTTTTCTCTGTCCTATAAATGTTTAATCATCAACTGAGTAAATTGTCCGGTTAACATAAATAATATCAATAATTGGGTGCACATTATTGTTTTGGCGTTTTATTGCATGGCAATTAAATCTCTCAGTGAAATACTCTATTTTACCTTTTCATTATCTTCAATCGCCGTGAGGTGGTCCAACTCATTGCCAACACAGCGAGACAGAATCATCAGTGAGCTAACCACAGACAATGAAAACGAATCGCTTAAAAGCATTCCCTTTTTATCGATTAGGGCGGAAAAGGGGCATTTAAATAATTCTTGATCGGGAATTATTATTAGTTCCGGTCGCTCTTCACTATCTTTGAAGTTGTCGGTGAGGTCAGTTAGAATATCTTGCACCGGTAATATCAGAATTTCATACAGAGCAGTCAAGTATTGGTTCATGTCATCCGCTCCGCCTCTCTCATATTCTCGATTCTCATTATTGGCCAGTAGTAGCCTCTTATTCTTGAATCTGAGGAGTTTTTGGGATGCGTTGTGCAGGGGTAGGGTACGATTTTCACTGAATAACTGCATCTGAGCTGAGTCATATTTGTAGAATTCTTTAATGAGAGAAAGCAACTTCTCTCTTTGCGCAGAGCGGTATTGTCGAATGAGACCCTTGTTTGGATGGAGGAGCCACAGGATGACATTGTCATCTAGGAGTGAATAATAGAGAACGGTAGCATTCTGCTTTTCCAATAAGTCATTGATGCTGGCCATATTCCAGGCACGTGTCTCCCCAAATCGAGCTATTTGACTGCTCAGAATGCTCGCGACAGAGTTTGCTCCTCCACCACAGTTCTCCTTTGAAGCGCTGCTGTTGTGAGGCCGTGCCAGGAAACGATACCACGACCATTTTCTCAGATTATCGGCCACTTCGACGGCTTCATTTTTGAATCCAGTCTTGGTCAGAACAATCTGCAGGCCCTGATAAGCTCTGTGTAGTTGATCGAACAAATACGACTCATTCAAGCAGGATGCCTCTCGATTTTCAGCAATGTAGCCCTCGAGTGTGGGAATAATTTTGTTTAAATAACGCCCCGCAGTTTCTAAATGCAGCATTTGATTTGAATGTCTTAGCATGTCAGACATACCAATCTAAATAGGAACATTCAAATACTCAAACTGATGATGATAAATTTAATTAATTATAGGAAGATTAAGAATTTCATAAAATTAACGTTTTTTCATATTTGTTTAACATATTACTTACTCAAAGTAAAAGTAGTGAATTGAGTTAACAAAATATACTATCCGATACTATCTATGGCATACCTGAATACGAAGAAGAAAGTCGGTATTGTTTGACTCTTCTGCGTGCATCTCTGCGACTTGATAACTCTTCAGTGCATCTTTCATATCACCCAGCTCTTTCAAAGCATTACCCAATTTGTAGAGAGCGGATATTCTCATGCGAATATTTTCCCGATCGATTGCAATCTTACCGGCGGTTTCATAACTCTCTCTGGCTAAGGCGAAGCGCTGTAGGAGCATCATGCAGTCGCCATTGTTTTCATAGGCATCGAATAATAGAAGAGGATCTTTCAGTTTGCGAGCAGAAAAAATGAATTGAGACAGGTAAGCTTCGGCTAATTTGAAATTGTTCAAATGGGCATAGACCCTGCCAAGATTTCCATAAGCACGACTCTTCCTTATGACATCATGCGACTTCTTAGCGAATTCGAAGTTGCTTTTATAAAAGCTTAGCGCGTCATTGAATAGACCTAATTTGCAAGACAAATCACCGCATGTGCCATAAATATCAGTCAATTGGGAATTATAAGACGTTGACAATTTATCCGCTTTTCCATTCGACTGTAAAACTATTAACAGCTCTTTCCCATATTTCAGTGCTTGCTCAATGTCTCCCACACTCTCATAGGCTACAACCATATTACCATAGAGCGCTATTTGCAATGCAAAGCTCCAATAAAGCTCTAACTGTTCCTCAGACATTTTGTCACGCAGATCTAAAATTTTCGAATATTGTAATAGCGCCATGTGAGTATTATCCGTGTTTAAGTAAAGCGTTGCCAAGCTGACCAACGCTTTAATCTGATAAGCCAAATCTTCCGCATCTATAGCTGCAGTTAAACAATCAGTATAGGCATTAATCGCGAAATTCGAATCCCTAACAGCTGTGTGAGCATTGGCCAATGTTAACATTGTGCGCATGCGCAGACCCAATTTACCATGATGAAACTGCAGAGCCATGGCACTGGATTTGATAGCGAGAGAGTACAAGCCTTTTTCGTAGGCAGCTACACCTATTTCGCCAAGTAATTCGTAATTTGTGACATTCGAATCTGATAAGAATAATATAATTTGTTCAAAAGTAACAGTTAAGAGTGTTATTAATTCTATTAAACAACAAATATGATTAGTTATTTACCATCAAATTTCATCATCACACCGGGTAATACAATGTCAACAAGGCGAAACATATGTTTCATTAAATTATCGGTTTTGCAATTAGGTATCTCCAGCGATGAAATCAAAGTAGTTAGTGCATTTAAATAATTGTCTTGAAGTTCATAAACTTCAGCTAACAAAAGATGATTCTAAAATAAATAAAGTATGGACTATGCAATAAATAAAAATAGACGATATTTTCATAGCTCGAATTAGTTGAGGTGCAATTTAAATTATAAACTGAGGAGGCTCAAATAAACAAATATGCATATCTATTGTCAAATGCCTCATTTATAAATGTTGTCTTTTAAATAAACACTGATAAAATTTAATTAGGGCGAAATTACTGCATAATAATTACAGTTGCTTATTAACATGGACATATTAGAGATATAATGAATGATAATGATTAACACAGTCATCATGTACACCTAATCTTTATGTAAGTATATGACAGGATATTAAAATAAAAATATCCTACTTCTGGATTAGTTGGAGAGAGTTTCACAAGCAAAGATGCATCCTTAACTGATGAAGATAATTTTTTTAACTTTATATCAACTTCTATCTTTAATTTTAAAAGTGTAAAATTATGAGGCTCTATTTCAAGACCATCTTCAATGTTTTGCTTTGCAGAGATATAATCTTCATTTGATACATTAATCAAAGCTTCTTCATGCAGTTTTTCAAACTAAAACATTAGAAAGTATCAGTGTTAATGTTCATATTTGTATAAACTTAAATTATATATTTCAAAATTTCTAGATTTTAAAAGAATTAAACTCATAAAAATGGACTTTAATGGAGTTTAACTGGTAATCTTTCAAGCACTAGACTTAATAATATTGGAATTTTTAATAGTATCTATATTTTGGTTGATTGGCAAAATGAATTTATCATATGCAGCTATAAAATTCCCTGTGATCTAAGCAATACTAAAGGCATTTGCAATATTTAAAAGAATTAATTCCTGGTACCATTTATAAAAAAAAAAAATTATTTGGCCTACATTTTATGGAATTCAGTTTATACTTTATTAGTTATTAACTATAAGAGATATATGCCAACAAACTAAGTTTTGATAATTCATTATATTATTGATTTTATTATGATTTTCTTCATAGAATTATAATATTTTGTATATAAGTATACAATATGAACTTAATAACTTTTCACTCATATCTATCTGATTAGTTAATTCATACTTACTTGCAGCATATCTAGATAAATTGAAAACTATCCGGCTAGCTAATCATACAAATCATAGCATAATAGTCATCCTTTTTTATTTGTAGTGTAAGCTAAAAAAAGGTATCATTAAGAATTCTAGAAATATAAAGCAAGTGGATTTCAATAAAAATTATGGTATTATTAGCCATATTATTTTGATACCCAGCATTATAAACAGAAAATAATATAGGTTAAATGTAATATATGATTTCCTATACTGATGAATATGGACATTGGACAATTAATTATAGCAATTGAAAAGTTTTAGAAATCTATCAATTGAAAGTTTAAGGATTACTAAATTTTCTTTTATAAATGTATTATTTAATATAAACATCAGAGAGAGAAATACATTTCTATGAAATGCTCGAATCTTAATAACCATATCGAGTGCAATAACTAAATTTATAAAGGATATTTAAAATAATAAAAAAGAGCAATAAGAATCACTATTTTTAAAATATTAATATATTTTCCTTTCGCATGAAATGAATAGTCACTCATTATAGTACAAAATATATTTTGAGATTATTAAATCAAATTAAATTAATAAGTTAAAGGTTTCCTAACAATTTCTTTATCATTCTCCTTTAGTGGTTCCATGAATTAAAAGATTGTTAATTCATAGCTAAAAGTTTGTAACTAAATCATATGTGCGCTTATTTTAACTATAACGACATTTTATTGATACGATTAAAAAAGGATTTTTTTAAAGCTTATATAAGGCTTAAAGTATATAGTATATATAATATGTCTATAGAAAAGTCCATTTTTCCATTCATGAAGAAATTTCTGGGCTTCTTACTTGGATATCTATTGAAACTCGATCACTGCATTCTCTTGTGTAAAAAGGTACAAAATATTATGTTAACTTTCGATTGTGATCGGAAAACGATGTCAAATTTGTGATATTAATAAATTTTATTTTGCTCTATGTTCGAAATTTTAACTAGTATCTAACTTCAAAATAAAAGCCCGGTTAACCGGAGCCTAAATCTGGCAGAGAATGTTACTCTCATCTATATTAAATACCTATTTATTAGTGGGTGAACAATCCAACGCTTGGTGAATTCTGCTTCACAATGATAGACCGCATAGTTCGCTTAGCTTTAGTAGCTAACGGCCTATTGCCATAGGCCTAGATAAATATTGCTGAACGCAATTTCAAATACATATAAATGTTTTCATGTTAGATATGGTACCCGGATCAAAGTAGTGTTTCTGTTTTGATAGGACATGACTATAGATTTTTCTCTACAGTGTAATTTATGTAATCAGGTTACGTCAAAGACATATTGGGTTACATATTCAAATTATTTTTTTATATATATACTACATATTTGTATACTCATAAATTCAATCCATATCTCGGGGAATAATAGGAGTAGACTTCTCTATTTAAGGAAAATTTTGAATACCTATATATATTTCCTCATGGACTACTATAATATGTAGTTAAAGTATTTACTTATTCCTCTTTGGAATTATACATAGTTTTGCAAGTAGATTCCCTAAATGCGAGCACCAAATGCAATTTAAAACAAAAATCAAATGAGTACATTATTGAATATTCATATTTTTTAAACTGGAATCAAAAAATACAGACAAGTTTATCGATTGAGGGTTACAACTGGTAATTCTGAACATTTAAGTTATTTACAATAACAAAAAGAAGGTTTATACAATTTTTTAAACAATAGCTCTTTTTACAAGGAAATGCATAAAACATATAGGTAGACAGGTATAAAGGTTATATCATATCATTAGCCAAAGCAATTTGTTACTTTCGTCATATATCACCCAATCAAATTTAAATAGTCATTTCACATTACAGCTAAAATCATATACACAGATCAACTGTAGCTACTATCAAAATATATCAAAATGGAAGAAATAGTAGTGTTTGTGAATGCTAGGCTTGAGGCATAGGAAGCAAACTGTAAATAAATGCATACAGTCCTAGTCCGCATCAACTTTTTTCAAATCGATGCTAAATTTTTCTTTGCCTAGTAGTAGACGAAGAGTCTTCATCGAGATTATCAACATCCACATCGTCAACTTCATCTCCGCCAGGTCTATCCGCGTAATTTCTATCTTGATCTTCCAAGACATCTGGATCATTATCCTAAAATTAAATGTACGCATAAAATTATTCTGTTACTCTTGTTTTGTGGTTATAATTTACCCATTTTAGTAGAACAAATATTGACAATATTAAAAAACACATTTGAATAGGGAGGAGCTAACAAGAAGAATATAAAAAGGATAACAAAATCCAAATAATAAGGAAATAACAAACTTACAATTTCACTATCGAATTCTGGCGAAGGTCTTTTAGGTTCACGACCGAACAACACATTTGGCGCTTGAGGTCGTGGAGGACAAATTAGATCGCAGCAGCATATTAAAAGCTAATAAAACAAGAAATAATAGTACTCTTTAAAATATGATTGAAATTTAACTTTACAGGGTAATAGCGCCATATAAACTAAAAATATATCAACTTACCAATCCAAATAATAAACCGAATAGAAGGGTAGCCACGCCCATACCAATGTAAGATATCCAAGAGGGTACCCCCATTGTCTCCACCATCCAAGAATGAATGTCCTACGATATGAAATAGAAAAATTGTCAATAGAAACATGAATAGAATTGAGAGTGTTTTAAAATAAAAACGCATATCGATTGGTATTTGTTACTTTTGATAAAAGAATGGACAGACTTCAAAAGGCCTGCATAGAAAGTTTTTTCGCAAACAAAAATGAAAACTGTTAGATTAAGTATTTTCTAACGCGAGAATTGTTGTGTTTATTTTCGATAAAAGTAAAACAATTAGATTACAAATTTAAGCAAATTATTTAATTCTTACCTTTATCATCACACAGAATCGAATAAACTGACCGAAAATATACATACTAAAATAAATTGGAAACAAAGTTAACTCGCAGACAATGAATATTAGTTCTTCGATAATGTGCGACTTTTAAAAATGCTGAATAAAAAATAGATTGGTTAGACAGAAAGGAATATCCCACGTATAGGTCGATACACAGTGTCAACTATATAAACAATGAATCAACCACAATATCAAAACAATGTCCACAGTCCAGCAAGAACCAAATAATAAACCGCATGCATTTACTTCATTAACATTAAGATTGTTTGGTGTGAAAACGAAATAGAATTGAAACAAAATTAAACTTACTGAAATGAAGATGGTGAATATATCCAAGGCACTGCATCAAGAGAAGTATATTTTTCTTTTCGAACAAACTCCTCAAGAGCTTCTTCAGTCCGAGCACTATTATATATACGAAATTCACTATTTTTAGCACTAAAATGAAAGATGAAATTTGATGACCAATATGCACTTTAAGCAATATAAAACTGATCAAAAAATATTCATTTTCACTGGCAATCTATATTTAGATGGATATAACTTATATAATCTTATACACGGACAGCTTTTAACTTTGCAACAAACTGATACCTAAGGTACAGAAAATTGATTAAAAATATTCTGCATCATTGCATAACCTATTATTGTAGCTATGCCCTATTTGTGTAATTGTCTAAATCATTATGGAAGAGTAACTATGTTTCACAATTCTTAACCTGCAACAGCAACAGTGGGTTTCACTTACTGATAGATAGTTGGCAATGCAGTAATGAAGAAAATTCCAGTCACAGATGGATTTTGTGTTATATCAATTTCAGCAACCTTTATTTCTTTGTCAGAGACAAGTTTTGAAAATTCTTTCCAAGTGGCTTCTAAATTTTGGCAAGCAGGACACCAAGGAGCATGACTATAAAGTAAAATATTGCTTCATGATCTAATTTAAAGAAAATAAAATTATTAAATGCAACATTATTCTTCAATATTTGTGGGCTAATTTATTGCATTAATTGGCATCTCAAGCATGAAACCCAATAAAACAATTTTACCAGTCTTTTACCAAAGTTAAAATTGGTAATAATTAATGATTCCTATAATGACTGTTGGCAATCAGAGTTTTCACGAATTATCAATCTATCAACTCAAATAAACAATGAGTACAAAAGATTTCAATTGGAGCTGGGTGAGGGCAGATATCGAGAGGCCATTTCCAAACTAGTCTAGTTCAAATAATCCATATAAGTTAGCCAAGCCCTATTGTTGAGCTATTTTTTTAACAAGTTAAAATTTCTCAATCCTGCCTTTGTCATACTCATAGTGGTGCCTTGCTTTTTATTAACTTGTTACCCAATGAAATAAAGTTAATGTGTTCTTGATTTATACCTGGTGTGGCCAGAGATGTTATTATGAATTTGGTAGAGGCTTCAAATAGTTTCATTAATCTCATTAATTTATTATTTACAGTAGTGATTCTGCTATGTGATAATGGCCAGATTACAGATGTTAAGTTGGTAGGGATATGCAATAAAGAAGGCATAAGATAAATACACACATTAAAGTCATCTGCCTTACGTCATATATGTATATTAAATCATATTTTAGAAATTTGATTAACAATTACACACTAAACATAATTAAAACATTGATATCATGTGTAGCCCAATAGGGATCTTCTATACTATAGATAAGAGATAAATTATGCTCAATAGTTCTAGCATTAAGTCTTAGTGGCACTGCTTTAAACTGATATATGCAGGCAAATACATAGTTATGTTTCCCACAGATTTAATTGGAATATTCAGGTTTCAGGTAGAGTGTAGAGGTCATGCTATTTAGATAAAATTTTGAGTAAGCTATATTGAGTGTCTAAGTATATTATTAATAATAGACAAAACATAATGAGGAAGATAAAGAGAAAACAAATATATTTTCATGATTCATATAATTAATTAATTTTAGTACACCTTAAATTGGACTAAAATTAGAATCAAAACATACAATTTTATCAGCCATTCTCCTTTAAGACTTTGAGTCCAATTGGATTCAGTTAAATGAATAACATTATTTTCTAAATGACCAAATCCAGTAGTAAATGAAAATACACATAGAAGTTCAAAATACAATAAATAATGTTTCGGAAGATTCATGATGTCACTGTCCTAGTTTAACAACCGCGTTAATTTAAATTGATACATTCTTTTTGGCGCTTTACTTTAAAGGGTACAAATTATTTAGGCAAACAAATCATCGCATGAAACACATACTTGTCGAAATTTATTTTACAAATCATTAGCAGAGAACTACTTATTATAATAATAGAGTAATAACTAACTCTATAATAAACAAACAAAGATTGAGATTAGTATCCATACTCCATTTTTTATATTCAATATCTACGGGCAAATATTCTAATGTTCATATCAGCAGTATATTTAACAGAAATCTCAATTGCATTAAATAGGTTTAATAGCTGCAATATAATTTCTTAATTAACTTTGAATGGACCTTATTCTTTATACTAATTATAATTATAGAGTAATCCGATTAATTATTGTTGTTAAGAAACTTTTCAATTATATTATTTCAATGGATAGATTTTAATCATATATAAATACACACATATATACATAAAAAAACAAATGTATAAAATCAATTTTAAGTGAATCACGTATATTATGCCTGATTTAAAATAGTCAAGTACCATTTAGAGATCACCATTTTAGAGCAGCAGGATTAATTATTTCAATTTTAGGAACTTCTTTATATAACGTTCTAAATTCTTTCAATTCTGGATCATCAGCAATTAATTCTTCATATATCTGTAAAACTTGAGGATTTAACAATGGCATTTGACATTCCAGCTGAAAGTAGGCCTCTTTCGTATTATGGAATAACTTTGATTGATGAACTAATTCATTATTGGATTGATCTCGAATTTGACCACCACCATTTAAACATCCTAAAATACAACAATTTAGTCAAATATATTTACGAGACACATATCTATGATATGCAAAAGAGTTGATTTTTTTTACAATTTAATCGTTGCTCAAACCAGGTTTAAACCAATGTCATAAACGCATAGATATCAATTTGAACTTGAAATTCAATTTTGAAATATTATTTTCCAAAAATAACGCATTTAATAAACGTGTTGTCCTTAGCAACGCTTTTGTAACTACAAATTTGAAACTGGCCTATTAAAATTAATGCATTGGAGCGGTGGAATTGAACCAGGTCTATGGGATTGTTTTTGTACCCTAACACTAATATAGGTCAATTGTGAAACACTAATATAGGTCAATATATGCCATATTTACCTCCTGGACAAGCCATGATTTCAACAAACTGATATTTACACCGCTTCCTTTTTATTTGCTGCACAATTGTTTGAATATTCCGAAAGCCATAAGCAAACGCGAATCTTAACAATTCTCGATCTGGTTCAGCGGAATTTGGATCTTTTAGAATTACCTCCTAGATGAAGAGGAGAGGGAATATAGTAGTTTCAAATAAGCATGATGTTTTCTAAAAATGATAACGATATGCTTTCTTTAAACTTCTTAATCAACTCACTTGAATATCTTGATTTCTCAGTGCTTTATATTCTAGAGGAGAGGATGTTGAATCCATAATGTCGATATTAAAAAGTTCTTTAGCTGCGTATCTCAAGATGAAATCCAAGTAGCCCCCCGAACCGCTGCCACTATGATTATACAGTGCTTTAGATGCATTTTTGTGACTGAAGCACGAGTATCTAATATAAAGGGAAAATCAGCTGATGTTTACATAATAATAAATATATGATGTACTATTAGATTGATTAGAAAAATTTCCTCTTATTTTATGAAATTGTCCTCAGGTAATAATACTACATACTTACATTGTATCCAATTCCATCAGCGGGTATTCAGACAGAGATCTGTCACCTAACATGATTTCCAGTTCAGCAGTAGACAGTACCAAATCAACATCCCGCTCTCGGAGGCCAGAATCGTCATCAAGAGTGGAAAATTCTTCTCTGGAGGATTCGAGTTTCTTATCAAAGCAGGGCATGATACACGCGTGATATACACCACCTGGACAAGAAGGAATAACAAAGTCAATGTTTACAGATTATTACTTTAAGTGAAATAAACAATACAAAATCTGTGAAATCCATTCATTATGTGAATATAGAGTGGCGGTCTAAATGAGATTAAAAATCAAATTCTGCAGACAAATCATCAACGAATACTCAACTGTGATTCGCTAAGAAGTACCTAATGGCTGACTTCTAATCACGAATGAAACTCGCGATTCAACTAGCCTGCCTGCAGCTGTCATGTTTCTAATTGTCCCCTCGATGAGAATGAGATGAGCAAGCACTCTATAGATTACCCTGTATTCATTACCTCTTTATGGTTGTGCCAGACCCGTTTTGTTTATTAATACTTCTTCAGTGGCGAATTACAATCAAAGAATATTAAACGGTAAAACAAATCAAATAACAATCACAAAAGTATTCAAACTTAACAAGATAGATGGAATCAAATCAATAAAAATCAATAATCAATGGGTTAAAATTTAAACTTACAAATTAATTTCTTAATATTAGAGATGCGATGAGAAAAGATTTTGAATAGAAAATAGAATTGTCAATACCAGGATAAATTGAAGTAATAAGACGTTTAATCCAGCGATGAATATCTCTAGAAAGATAAAAATCAAGATTGTTATTAATAAAGAATTGAAGACTCTGAAAATAGAAATTCTCTAATGAATGGTTGGCCTGATAGAAATGAGAAGATATTGGATGATCAAAAGGTCTGAGTTCATTTTTTAAAATGTCAAAAACAGCTGCAGAAAGAGTGAGTTTAGAATACTGAACAGAGTTAAATTACAATTATAAAAGCTAGCATATGCTCGAACCCGGCGTAGAATATTGGAATAGTATTGATGAATTGATATTGTAAGAAGGGCCTTTAATTTTCAAAGGCCCTATTAATAATTACGATAAAATATATCCTAACAAATTTAGTTACTGATTTGATAGGGAAAAACATTCAATAATGTTAAATTTTAGATCCCAAAATACCTTTACACAATGAAGTAACTTTATGAACGATTTCTGTATTTTGTGAGTCTTGATATCGATTTTTAATATGACTGATTAGATGCGATTTCACGAGGCTGCCCATGATCTGCTGTGGCGAGCGAGTTTGCGATATATAGGGAAGAACTAGCGTACCCTGCGTTTTCTCTGCATAGCAAATCCATCCTAAATTAGTCAAGGAAAACAAAACAGAAACAATGATTTAACACAGATGCCGACAGTTAATTTTCAGATGAATTATTGGAAAGATGTGGGCCCTACCTGGACAAGCAGATGCCAGCATGGGCAATTGATTTAAGGTCGCCTTATCTTGATGTCTGTGAACGAATTCTTTAGCTGATTGAAGTAGAGCGAATTCTCTGGCAAATGTGATGTCCAACACGAGATCCACGCCAAGAGATTTCAAATAACCAGTTAAATGTTGCGAGATCTCTTCAATAGGTAGGGAAAACTGAGCAGCTAAGTTGGCGCGTGATTGTGGAGATACAGACACCACTACAAGCTTTTTATTGTTCGCAGGCTGAGGGCGGAGAATTTAAATGAGAGATAGAATACTTAAATTGTATAGCAAATGATGATATTCATTACTCACTTTATCCGAATTTTCTTTGAGATATCTGATGAATTCATCATGGCTCTGTTCAGAAATTAAAACACTTTCAGCTGTGGTGACACAACCACTACAAGCCAGACAGTCATTTAAAGAAATTTGAGCCTTTTCAAGTTTGTATTCTTTCCCTTCCTGGAATGAAAGTTCATAAGAGGTGATAAAGAATATTCAGGTTTGAATGCCTAAATGAAAATACCAGAAATATCTGGATTTAAATGTTAGAAATTTTGAAAATGGCTATACTTATGTGTGGTTTTAAGGGTAAATTGCGTATAGCTAGTAGCTGCCAATACCTAAAATCTAGCATTGTAATTTGATTGGTTGGTGGGATTAGAGATCATAGAGGCTATCTTTCACAAACCAGGTCATAGAGATATAATACCTACGAAACCTCTGATTATCACCCAAAAAGCCTCGCCACTTGATCCATAGAGATGTAATACCACCTATAGAGTGGCAGTCTAAATGAGATTGTGGAGACAAATTGAAAATCAAATTCTGAAGGCAAATCGACGAATACTCAACTGTGATTCGTTAAGAAGTAATGCCTGACTTCTAATCACGAATGAAACTCGCGATTAAGCTCGCCTGCCTGCATCTGCCATGTTTCTAATTGTTTCAATGAGAATAAGATCACCATGTATTATTGCATCTCTATTGGACCAGGCACGACAAATCGAAAATAATGAAGAATCAAAGAAAGTTACTTCGGTAATTCCTGTATATTCTCCATCTTCCTCGATTCGGATTTTTGTGGTTTTTCCATTTTCTTTATTGATGTGAACTGGTTTTACGCACTCCTAAAAATATTAATAATATCATAGAGTAATTATACACAGAGGTACGTTTTTGCATAAATAGAAAGTTGACATATTAAATGAGTAAAAATGAATAAACGTCATAGGCAAATGTTGCCCTATATACAATTGCTGTCATCAATTTTGGGGAATTAAGCAAAACATATCCAGAAGATAAATTAAGATTTCACACGTTTGTTTCCCAAGGATTTATTCATTTAAAAATATTAAGTTATCTAATTTTATTTAATTAACTTCCTAGTTGGAATAAAGAGGATTTCAAATATATTATTTATTTGGATGTCCGGTTGCTATTGGAATCTCTATAGCATCGCAAAATATTTAGTTATGAAATTTCTAAAAAGTTCCAGCATTACATTAATATTAAATACACTC
>JAYMFX010066224.1:0-14026 GCA_036784945.1 Monocelis spectator
TTAAGAAAAGACAATTGTATTCTGATGCTGTAAAATACGGAAATGTCCAGGAATGGACCAAATACATTGAAGGTAAACGTGCGAAACCCAAAATACCTTTGTACAATGAACAGCAAAATAATACTTTCATAACAACGAACAGGACAGAAACAGCTAAAAATAAACCATTAATCAACTGTCGATGCGAAAATCTTCCTTGATAGTGGTGCGGTTAATTTTGGTCCCAAGTTAATATTTAACCTGTACATAAGGACCACACATAAAGACCTAGGTATTGCATTGTACACTTAAGCGAGCAAATAGATTGTGTCAACCATTTAATGAGTCCATTGTTCACCAGAAATATGATGTGTAAAGACAGTCGAGCAGTGTGTACCTACCTAGCTTCCTATTTAGATTAATAGCAGTTCCGCCAAGTTTGTTTGTGGCAGTCTCAAAGCGCCATTATGTTGAGGATTAAATAGGAAGTACATAAGAACAATGACGTGCGAAATTCATCCGAACCGAGCCAAGTCGTCGCCGAGATAAGTGGTTCCATTGTTCTCCCAGGCAGAGAATTGCATCACACTTCCCCGAACCAAGACTGTCGAGCAGTCATTGGCTACTGGGCCAGATAACAGATACGTATACGTAAATTGTTATAAGGTAACAATACATCAGGATATAAATAAGACAATTTGAAATTGCTACATCATTAATAGCAAGAATGTCTCGAAAAGCGTTAACTTTAGAGGAGAAAGTGACATACATATTTACATATGCCAGAAATGGAACCTGTTTATAGCGACCGCTTTTATGTGATCCCTTGGGTGGTTGCTATGGACAGGTTTTACTGTAATGAATTTTTATATTTGGTCTTTATAGACAGACTTGACTTTAGCAGTAATAAAATAAATAAATTTACTTAAGTACAATATATTAGAACAATTCATGAAAATTATTAGAGTTTGAAATTGATCAACCAAGCCATGAAAGAATAAACATAAAATAAATAAATTTTATATATTTAAAACTACTATCAAACCTTTTTTAGACACTGGTTTAATGAATAATGTTGTACAAGTACAGTGTTCAAAAAATTATATTACAGGTTACTTTTCTTCAATTTCTGCATTAAAGTTTAGAAAATTGATGCTATCATTTAATGCAAAATCAAATGTTAGTGAAACTGAACAGCCATTCCATTTCATATTTTGGATGGCCTGATTGAAATATAATCTAAAATGTCAGCTAAATGACTGATGATTAATTAATTATTTAAGATGGTTTGATTTCAAGTTAACCTATCAGATTATTGAACAAAGTGGGAAATTTTCATGTAACTTGATGTTATGAACATATTTTAATTTGGGACATGACAGCAGTTAGTTAACTGGGCCCTGAATCACTTTAGTTTACTTAATTTCTTACATTGTCTTTATTTAATAAAAATGTTCATGCATTACATGAAATTTAGATAGAGGTTGACATGTACAATATCAGAAATTTATGCTACATAGGTTTTAAACAAGAATTTCTGAGACAATTGTATAGGTATGTTTACCATGTGATACTAGAGCTAGAAATAGAGGAAATACATTCAACAGTGTGTTGTACATACTTAGTATAGTTGATAAATATTGATTACTTTGTCTTATTTGATAAAAATGAAATGATAAGATGAATCCTCTAATATGTGGTAGGAAATCCCTTTTTAAACCTTTGTTTACTGTGAGAGAGGGTTCAATGGACCCAAAACTTGAGGTATGGTCAATTCCAATTCAACTATTTATTTGACTGAAAATTAAGTTAGTTTGGAAAAGAAGGATACATTTTGATGGGGTGACCTTGACAAATTGCTGTATGCATCCAACATTTTCACAAAACTTGCATAACATATCAGTATTAATTTTCAGCACTACAGCTTGTATTAAAAATAATGCCAGTAATTTTAAAATCAAAGGGGTCCATTGGAACACTCTAGTAAATGAAAGGTTAATGGTAGTGAAATATTTTGTAAGTTTTTATGAACTTATTTAAAATTGGCAGATTTAGGCAAATCTAAAAAATCAAATACTAACTGACTTGGTAATAATAATTTATTAAGTTACAGTTTGGGTTAAAATCAATATATTGTGTTCTTGAATCTGATGTTGAATGTAAAACCAGTCTTTGATGTCATTAATCTAAGTTATTTAAGCTGCTAGAATACACTCAATATTATTGTTTAGTTATTGAGCACATAAAGGTTTTACAAGCAGAATAATTGAATAAAATTGTAAAACAATTTGATATATAAATTAATACAAAATTTCTTACGTAGATCTGACGGTTAGATATTTAAATGATATTTAAATTAAAATAAAAAATTCACACAAACAAAACTGCAAAAGATTTCTGATTTTAATTATTTCTTTATAAAAACTATCACTTCTTCTGTAATCAAAGTTTTTTAAAAGGTTACACAGGTAGTTTGAATTTTATAATGACGGAGATAAGAGTTTATGAATTTGATATTTTTTAGATTAATAGCTTAGATTAAATTTGGAAAGAAATCAATTTTGATGCAGAAAAATAGGGACTATAAATAGAAGAAAACATCAGAGATTTTTAATAGGTGAAATAATAGTGAGAACGGAAGATCTCTGGGGATTATCAAATTGAAATTTGATGTTAAGGGTAAATATCAATCATTTCCATTAAAATATCTTCTCTTTTGTATGCTTTCGAGCAGACTCTTTAATCCAGCTGATGAAAACATAGAGTATAATTGGTCGGAAAAGTTCACAGTATGTAGGCATTAAAACTTTCTTTGGGTATGCTACCATGCCAGTCAGTAATATCATGTCAATCTCTAAAATTCCGCAATCTAGCATTCTCTCGAAGTTATACGTTGAAACTTATTAAAAACATCTTATCACGTGTCAATTTACTTCTAAAGAACCATTTCGCTCTATATTTTTTGAATGTTGTACCCCCTTCCCCTTGCCTTTACTTCTGGTTACCACTTCATCAAATAAACAATTATTATTATTATTATAAAACTATAAATTTTCATTTGAGATTCAGCAGCGCACTATTTAAAAATATATTAAAAATATTACAATAATTCTGTAGACAATTTAATCTGAGAGTTATCATTTTTTATTGACTAGGTAGGTATGTAGATACATATAGAATTGGGAAATTGTCAAAATATTTTTTTATTTCTTGTCAGTAATAAATACATAAATATTAATCTTTAAATTAATAAAGAGATTTAAAAAAATCTTTTGACATTATATTAAATGTGATTTAAAGTACAAATATCTACAAGAAAATATATACATAAAATGTTGTGCCGTTTGGTCAGAAATTTTGGACCTTTGTTTAAAATAGAATTCTTGATTGCGTCACCTCACAATCTAAAATGTAAATTTGGGAGAATACCATATTTCATTACCATTACTTGACTGACGATAACCCAAAAAAGTATTTAAAAAATTCAGTATTATGTATGTAAGTATTGATAGATTCATTGTTAATTATTTAATTAATTTACTATTATAGATATGATTTTATATATAATTTTACAGATTAATCGATATAATATCAACTGACTCGAACAGGCTGATAACCAGATTCCGACTCATAGTCAGGTTCGCTGTTTTCTTCGGATGAATCTACCCAACATTTCCTCAACATCATGTCATCTTCGTAATCTTCGTGCATTGCAACTGGAGCAGGAGGAAGTGCAATACGCTGACGCTGTGTTGGTATCAGAGGAAGACTCGCACTAAGAGCAGCTGTTGCTACCAGAGAGGTTTCATTCTATATGTAAAAAATAAAAATGAATACAATTTGGGAAACCTTAGTCGGTGCGCTAACATGGATTCCCTGAATTAAGCTTCAAAAATATAAAACAACCTTAACACGGTGAAATGAGCAACATATTAAATTTATGATGACCTATATATGTTAGATAGTTCAGTTGGTTTATCAGTTTGACTAAGGATATCGTGGTTCAAATTCTTTTCCGTAGATATGAGGAAATTGAACATGTAATTGGGCTACTGTAGTGAAAATCCTGAGATCTCTTAAATACCAAATTTGAAACAATTAACAGAGCGGTTATCATTATAAGTTTCTGTAGGTACGATATACTCTCGTGTACATGATGATACTCCGTAGTCCGAAAGCAGTCATTTAAAAAGTATGCTATTATCAAATCATCGACAAAAGTTTCTATTTGTTTGTCAAGCTATATTAAATGCCATGTGAAAAGTGTGCCAAAAAGTATCAATTTGATGGTTCTCCCTACTGGGAGACAATGGTGCGACAATTCCTGAAACAATCCTCCTGCACGTCTCAGTCATAGTTTAGGGAAGGTTTGGGAAAATTATGCTCACCTCTTCATTTTCATCGTCCAAGCTTTCATAGATGGAAGTATCGGAGGGGATTGGAGATTTTCTTTCACCACCGTAATAGTGATTGCTTTGCATACCGAAAAAAGAACTTCTATTCGGTGCATTAGAGTTTCTATCTTTGTACATGCGAGAGTCGATGTTATCGATGGAGCGATTGTTCACCCTCCTCTCAACTGGAACTGATGCAAACGGCAGAATGTGCTGCTGATGCCCACTGGCCGATTGAATCCGTTCATTCAATGTTGGAGGGGAAATGATGGCACCATGGTGTTGCCTCGTATTATAAAGCATATACTGCTCATGTCGATTCTGGTCAGGATTTATGGTTTGGGATGAGTTTTGAGGTAAGCCTGCAGTATAATAAAAGCGTTCAGTTCACAGCAAGAAGTTTTCTACTTTTGTAAAGATGCATAATGTGAATTAGTCTTATCAATATTTGAATATGTATACCTTTCGCAAGCACAGGCTCCAGATAATTTTCCACACTATCAAGAGAGTAGGGTACCTCATTGTATAAAGTCGATCTTTGAGTAGAGATCGAATATCGAATGGGAGAATTGGCCAACCTAGAGCTCATAGTACCTGTTGTATAAGTAGATAAGGTGGGGAATCTCTTGAATGGCGGGTCATGATTCATTGATTGAGGAAGATTAGGAGTTGCGTCACCTTTCAGCTGAGTGATTGAAAAAGTCTTGGACAAGCGTTTAGAATCACGCCGACTGTTGTCTAAAATTGTTTCAGGCCAAAAATAAAGAAAAGTCAAATTGCTTTCACGGATTAAACTCATATTTACTGCAAGACTCTGTGATATGGTTAGTTAAAGCTTATAGATATAAATCATAATTCATCATGGTTTACCGGAACAACTTCTCCAGAATAAAGGGCTCTTCTTCCTAGCCTTTATTGGTAATGTCCGTGTATTGGGATCTTGGGGATCTCGCGGTAAGCTGTTAAGAATACTAGCATCGGTGAAGGAAGAACTGTGTGAGATAGCACCTCTAGGAAAACCGGAACGAGTCAATGAAGAGGTTCCCAGTATAGAATTCATACTGTTTATATTTGGAGAGTAAATAGTGCAGTTATAACTATCCAAGTCTCCAGTTAAACGTCTTGGTTGAGAGATTGTTGGGGACATACTATTTAGCATATACTGTTGATTCATGGAATTAGAATTAGGAAACAAAGACTTGTGCTTTTGCTTGTGTCTGAAATATAATACCATCCATTTAAACAAATTGGTGCTAATTATTAAAGCAAGGGTGCATAGATGAAAATGATAATTTTAGGAAAACATCATGCATTATAATGAGATATATATAGCAAGACATAATAACTATTATAACTCTGTTTCTATTTCCTGTTCTCCCGGCAGGTGCTGTCGCAAGACATGGAACTCGTTATGCATCACTTTGTTGAAGAGATGTGCATATCGTGTTCTATGTTCACTTACTAACAAGGATTATTCGTGTCCTGTTCTTGTATTGTGTTCTGTTCATTTATTAACAAAATTATTTTTAGCTACTAATAATTATTTCTGATCATTTTCTAAATAAATTAAACTTTAATTTAAACCAAAAACAAAACGAATACATATAAAGGAGCTATTCTGATTTTATTTCTTATATGGTATTTATTTCAGGGATTCTAACATCAGGGATATACGCATTTCTATATATTTATGTGACAACACCATAACCAACACCGAATAAATAAAACCAATAACATGCGGTTATTACCTGTAGCATCTCCATCAAACTGAAATTTAAGAAATATTTCATACGCTTTGATTCCAAATCAGATCCACCCAAATATTACATAGATAAACATACATTCCAGAATACAAAGGTTTGAAGGTAAAATTGATGAAATGTCTAAACTGTGTAGATTAGTATAATTATTAGCTTTGCCCCTTCCATGAACTCATAGCTAAATGAGCAAGCCTCTTGGTTATTACATACTAAGTAAATCGTTTTGTTATCGTTCCTTTTAACCCTCTAATTTGAAAAGTAATTTTAATATGAGTAAATATATGGTTTGAATAATTGTTAGCTATACAGGTTTAAAATTGTTTCCACTACCACCTCATAAATATTATACCTACATATTATAGTAACTCTATGGAAAAGACTGTATAATATAGGAGTTGACCCCCGTGACCTTTATTTTCACTGTTATGATGTTGTTTTCTTGTCTGGATGCATACTTATACAACCATATGAATATCATTTGCATAAGCTCTGATTGCACCACAATAAATTAAACAATAGTACCTTTCGTTCTTTTCTAACAATATCATTATAGGTCTCTAAGAAATTGCACCCTTGCCATCATCATCTTTTCATTCCTCATCAAAAATAAAGGAAAACATCATCTGGAATATCATCTGAGTCTCGTATAATACCCTCATATTTGACACATTTTTCTTCAAAGTGATTACTGATCGTATCTGGTAATTCTATTTTTAAACTGTCACAGTTTCGATTTCTATGTGATGCACCTCATTTTAGACTTCATGTTTGAATTGTTAGTGAGAAATATAAAATAATTTATCAGTTTACCGTTTCTTCCAAATACAGTAACCGCCAATTAGTAGAATTATGCAAAACATCAAGCCCATCACACCTCCTAACAGTCCTGCGTATACAAATATATAGAAGAGAATTTATTTCAATTAGACATTATCTTAATTATATCTTCCGATACAGTTAAATGCAATTTTCTAGTGTTGATTAGCATCCTGGGATTAGTAGGTTGGTTATAAAAGTGATATGGTGATATTATTTGTTTAGTATTTGTGTTTCCAGACGAATAATTTTTAAGTTCAAGGTTGTTTATAACCTGATTGGTAGATTCATTGATTGAATCAGCGTTTTTAGAAATTAAAATGGCTGTGAGCTGTTTTGGTCTCTGAATTTTATGTTGCTGCGGTGTAAATTGCAAATCTGTTAGAGAATTGTGGTATGTTTTTATGAATTTGGGTAGATCAGTTATAAGAATGTCGATCAATTTTAGGTGGAATGGTAATTGCGGAGGTTTCGTCGAGGGCTTTAGTAGCAATGTGGGAATGTTGAATAATTAATGTGGTTGTATATGTATTGGATTTGGACATAAAGCCTTGCTTTGTTGTAGAGAGGATTGATAATTTAACAGAAAGGAAAGGATATCGCAATATCGCCCTTGACACGGGAGTAGCATTCTTCACCAGATTCTGTCTCAGTTATCCTTCAAGTTATAGTATGCTTAAACTTCGAACACATATGCTAATATAAAATTCAGTAGACCCTCATTATCTATTAATTAGCAAGATCGCGTAATGGTAAAGTCTCAAATGGCAAATTTGCGACTCCTTTTTATATCATGATAAAGTCTTGCTTTGCTGTAGAGAGAAACATAAATTTAAAAACTCTACCTGCAATGTTTGATGACAGTATTCTATCTTTATCTGTAGGTGACAGGATTAAAGAATAATTGCTGGTAGATTGAATGGGGATCACGGTGGTCTCTGCCACATTATATTTTCCAGTGAGTGGAGCAGATAATCTGCTGACGGATGTCACGCTCTTGATTAACTGTGTGGTAGAAGAGATGCTGTGACTTTTCTCCATTTCATCCACTAAATGAAAGGATTAAAATAACCGATAAATATCTGTTTAGCAGTAACAACAGTAATGGTTAACCATATACAGAATAAGGACATCATGCGGATGGAAGAATCAGAGATCCAATAGAAGGTCAAACAATTTTAATATTTCTCTATATATAATGTAGTCTCTACATGAAACACAGAAGGCAACTCAGGCACACAAAAGAGAGTTGCTATTGCAACAGAACAAACAGCTATAGCGAATCTTAAAATTGTTCAAATCACTCATTATTACGCCCATTGCCCTGTAAAGCTGTGACACTGAACAGAAAAACTGAATGGACTGAAGCATTTGCGATGCACTTCTATGAACAAAGAGGGCTAAATGCGGCAACAGAAAGACAATTGTTTTTGTATATGCCTAGAAGACTGGCCGCTCTGTAAAAGCAGTAAATACCAGCATATTCATAGCTTAAAGGCGGATGTAAAATATTTGTTTTATTAAATGAAACAACCGCTCAGAATGCATTCCCTCCGTCCTTACAACTCGGATAATCGTAAGGAGCGGTCATCAAGAGTGCTCGGTATCTGCAATCACAGACAACCAAGTACCAGCTTCACGCTCAAGAAGGAATACTCCGTCTCCTCATCACGGTTGTGCGTCCAGGGTCGAATTTAATCAACGTCCTGGCGATACATACTATAGAAATGATCCCTAGAAGTATGATCTTAATTAAAACTCCACAGAGAACATTTTATACAACAAATTCATTCACATTCACATCGTGATTTATCTTTGCATATCATTCACATCAAATAACCATCCATCTTCATTTTATCTGACAGAGAGGAGCACTGGTGAGTACTCATCTCATTCAATCACTTTCTCTTCACAATCACCAGGAGAAATCAAATTAAAGGCATTTAGAAAAATAGAGTAGTGAAACAGATACATACTATTTATCGATAAGTAACTACATAAGTAGTAGGTTATCGTTAAATAAAATAGTCAATATTAATCCAGTGCTGTTTATAATCTATCACTATATTTTTGACGTTTAAAAATGCAGTGAAATATATACCTAAAAGAGACATAAAAAACTAAAATTACATGTGTATAATATGTAATTTTAATTTGCACACCTTTTAATAGAAGAAAAACACTTTAGAACAATGACACATTAATTTATTTATTTTCTAAATTACAAATATACCTACCTATACCTATATATTGGATATTGCTGTTTATCGATTTAAATCTTCGCAGTTTATTAATATCGATCATAAATGTGTAACAAACCAGCCTATACTCTCTGAATCCGAATTATCATAAGCTGCGTATGCCAGCACTACAACATATTATATTCTTCACCAAGAAGTAAAACCTCAACACACCATATAGGTAGGTACCTCCGCCCGCATGCATCCAGTTATTTGTAAAAGGTAAGAAAGAGACTGTGCCATACTGTGCTATTGAGCACACAATAATTCAAGGCGTACAACCTATAGAGACCAATATCAAAGTGGGCAGAGGTGATACTGCAGTTCGTTTAGTCAGGTCAATCACTACACGACGACAACAATCACAGAAAGCAATGTAAGAGACAACCAACTGGCGAGACTGTCATTCCGTCGCCATTCTGATGCTACTCATAACCATATGGCAGGTGATAGTGTTTGTAGATAATAGACATTACGATCTAAATAGGTACCTTTAAAACATAGTTTTTTTAAATAATGATCTAACAAATAAGTGAAAAAACAGAAATTTCCTCGTTTTGAATGGATAAAAATGCCAAATAATGTCTTCAAATAGAAGTAGAAATCTACATGTTTATGATATTATTTATAAGTATTTACACGCTATCTCAAGTTAACAATAGGTTAACACATTAACGCATTTAAACAAAATATAATAATTTCTAATACCTAATCATCATTAATATTGTTTATCAGTTATCTTATTACCTGATTGCAATAAAATGGAATGACTTAAGTTGTAAATTGTGAAGTGATTTTAAGATTTTACGGTTGCATCGCCAATTACCTATGCCTCTTTAATCAATCTCTGTATCTCAATCTTTTTTATTCTATTTACTAATAAACGCAATTATTAATTATTTTATTTGTCGCTAACAAAAGAAACTTTTTAACTCTTCATGAAATCTTCCAATAAATTTATTGCAAACAAATTTTCTCATTAGAAATGAAACATAAAAAAATGACTTACGAGTTAAACAATTTAGGGGCCAAGAGAAATTATTAGCAGCCCATTCACCATTAAACGAATTGCAGTTGATATCCAACACGTTGGTGTAGTAAATATTTGGAAAAATACCATATTTAGACCACAGGAAATATCCATTAAGACAAGTAATACGAGCGAATGTTGTCACTTCAATGTCATTGCCAAGCATTCGAGTGAATTGAAAATCGTATGATACACTCCCATTCTTTACAGCAATGGGATTGCAATAAATGACTGAAATAAATAAATTCAACATCTGATTATAATGAGAAATATTAACAATTGATTTATCCAGCAATCCAATTAAAGTTAATATAGTGATTTCAATTGATAAAGATTTAAAGATGAAATAAGATAAGAATTAGCTTTATTTCAAATTGACAGACGCAACATGATACAATAATGATTACATGACCAGGGAGTCATAAGCTTGATCCTGGACTAAGCATTTAACACTTTCACAGGGCACTCAGTAGCTTGCAAACAAATGGAAACTTCTTTTTGCCTCTCGTGAGAGTGAGACTCGAATCAGCTCTGAGCTACTGAGTTGCTCAATTTCTCCATTCAATCAATAATGGAGCTGTCTCACCACTTTACAAACATGTGTTGTGATTTTATATTGGATAACCTTACAGAATTATAATTTAGAAAGTACACATGTATGTCATTAATTTATGAATGCAACTTACGGATATATTGCAAAAGAATTCCTCTGCCGTCTTTTTGTTTGACTGTTTTTTGTTCCAAGTCAATATTACTCACGAAAGACACATTCGATAAGGCTACAGGACCCACATCACTATTTGGAAATACTTTTCTGTCATCCAGCGTGCAAAACTCCTCACCTTGATTATTGTAATTGATTCTGAGGTAGTCTCTGGTTTTCATTTTACCAATTTCACAAGTTTTCCCTTTCCCTTGACTTATAAAATTCATGTCTTTCAATTTGAACACAACGAAAACTGATTTGGATTGATGATTGTGCGGCATACTGTGAAATTTATACGTTAATTGAATATCTCTACCTATGAACAAATCAACTGATTCTTGCTTAAAAGGATAAAGTATAGATGATATGTAGCCACCGGTCGATGAAAGTAAAATCACTTTATAATGTTCTGATTGATCACTGACAGCTTGATTGAATGAAATGAAAAGATCTGAAATGTAAAACAATATTATTTTAGTGAATTTATGCTTCTAATTAGTTTCATATTTGATAATCCTATAATTAATGAATAATTTTTACCTTTCGGAACACATTCGTATTTAATATAGAGATTAGGCAATGACTTTTTTGCAACACTTTTGCAATGTTTCACGTCCAAATGGATGCTTTTTACCAATCTTATAGAGCAAACTTTTTCTCCCGAGCACCGATTCGAAATATAAAATGTGACATCATCTACACATTCCTGAGTAAATGCATTACGGCATGATGTATTTTCATATTCTGATGAGATCGAGTAGAGACCCAGAAATGCGGAGTGTATCACAATATTTTCTGGACAGCTTATGTTCACAGATTTACCATAACATGTGATAGACCAATCTGAAATAAATTATTTGAGTTACTTGAAAACTTTTAAAACAATTTTTGGGCATAAACATGGTTTCCTAACTTGTTGACATATTTAGCACATATACCACATAACCACAGAAATGATATTTCTCTGTTTTATTGATGATTAATGTTTTTTTACCAGAAGTAACTTCAGCTTTAAACAAATCATGTGAATTAAAATCTAAAATTTATACAATTACCCCAAAATACTATGATATTTTGCAAAAATGAAACTAACTTATAAATTAGGTTGCAAATGGTTTTTATGAATCATAAAATTCAAATAAAATTCTCTTAAATCTTAATGTTTTACATACACAAAATTAGTAAAATAAGAAATGTTACTTTGCTTTCCCAAGACAAATTTAATTTGCACAAGTAGAATGAGAGCAGTGGAGAAATTCATTGTTACATAATTCAAAATTTCATAATGCAGTCACAAGATTTGAATTGACATTTGATGATTTTGTCACTAAAATAAAATAAAAATGTATTTACATGTTGAAATAATTATATAAACTAATGAAACTTTTGATTGATAATTGTATAAGCAGTATTCTAGAGAGTTACATAAAAATGGATTTTATTCTATGTACCTAATAAAAAAAATGCTAATTGCTAATTTAATTAACAAAAAAACTTTTATTAGATTTTGAAAAATGTGTCTTGTGTATGGTTTAAAATTAAAATTTACGTTGATAACTACAAATGTGTCTGCAATATATATATCTAAAAGCAGTTGCAAAGGTGGCTAAAAGTTGATATTCAATTAAAAACTATAGATTAAATGTTAAAATGAACAAATGCAAATAATAGATAAGTTTTATTTATTAAATAGATGTTTATACCTTTAAATCATCTCAAAACAATAAAATAAAATTGAAAAGCATGTGATAGTAATATCTCAATAAATAATTGGTGATAACATAAATTTTAGGTAATGTGGGATGAGCTCAACACTAAGTACTTAATTAGGAATTCTTGCTGAACATTGTAAAAATAAGCAAGCATAAAAAAGAATTGATATAACACAAAACAACCAGATACTTGAATGATACTATACACATTGGTAAAATTAGTGGGAATAAACATTTGTTTTAAATATTTCAAAATTGAAATGATAGAATGCAAAATAGTCTGACCAAATATCTATTTTTAAGAAATTTGTAAATGTGAGATGAAATATAAAAAAAATAAATGAAGTTATATGAGCTATAGAACATTTTATTATTTTAGCAATACAATATTGATACTATGGTATGATTGATCCCATCATTGTTATTTTACTCAAATATGCTCAAATATGTAAAAATATGCTAATCATTGTTTTGGTAATATTTCATTAATACTTACAATATTATTTTTATAGTATTTTTGATGAAATAATACCAAAACAATGATTAGCATATTTTTGAGCTATTTTTGTACTATCAATTTGAGCAATGTTTTTCAGACCAATGTACTGTTAAGGTACTCTTAAATTGTCATAATTGTTCTGCATGAAATTTTGATATACATTTCAGAGAATGGTGTCAGTGTCTTCCTTCCTAACATGCACAGGTTAGAAGACTCCTCCTTCACTTCATAGAACAATGCATATTCCTGAATGCAAATTGATTATTAAACTAAAATATTATTTAATTCTTGATAAACATTATGTATATTGCAACTTTATGGAAAGAAAATTTAATTAAATGTCAGAATTAATTAATAAATACATTTTTTTAATTTGTAACACTTTATTTCATCTTAAATCAAGATAACATCTTAGCAAATATATAACAAAAAATCTATTTTACTATTTTAAAAGATTTTTCTTTATTATGAACCAATTAAATTTTAAATTCGACGAAGGATAAAGTAAACAATGTTAAAGGCCAATTAATACATTTATCGCATTAAAACACTAAATCTTTTTTGATTAAAGTAGAATTTAAAGTATAATCTAAGGCATAGACAATACCCCCTTAACATACATGAACAGATAGATTAATATGGGGACTGCTCCATACAATTCTTCTTTTTGAATTTGTCAAACGTTGACTAGAAAAACTCACATTTAACAAAGAGAGATTAGTATGGCGGCCGAAATGGATAATAGTGGATATATGGATATGTGGATATGTCATAAGTGGATATGTGGATATGTGGATATGTTAAAGTGGATATGTGGATATGTCGAAAGTGGATATGTGGATACGTAGATGGAAAAAATGAATATTTAATTATTATTATTAATTGAAACT
>JAYMFX010066668.1:0-42371 GCA_036784945.1 Monocelis spectator
TTATTGATTTTTATAGAATCTATCTGTGTGTGAGTTGAGAGGTTTATTGATTTTTATAGAATCTATCTGTGTGTGAGATGAGAGGATTATTGATTTTTATAGAATCTATCTGTATGTGAGTTGAGAGGTTTATTGATTTTTATAGAATCTATCTGTGTGTGAGTTGAGAGATTTGTTTTCAGTACAACACAATGAAGCCACTTATTGTTATCAAAATGTATCATTGTCGGCTGCGCATCACTTTGCTGGAGCAGCCCCTTGTGGTTGCTATGGTTGCAACCTTCACACACCCAGTATCGATCTCATCTCATATTTGATTAGAAAATGTGTTGTTACCTGCTGCATGCCTGTCTGTGGGTGAACTCATTCGCTCTACTATCGCTGTGTCTGTACTGTCTAGCCGGATCTGTTGATCCATATTATCTTTTGCATTGTTCAGTGCTTCCAAAAACCGACTTAGCAACTCAAGAAAGTCCTGCAATTTCACCATACTGTCCTTATCTTTCGACATGCTACCCCAGTCCTTCAAAGTAGATAAATATGGTATAATTAGAATTATTCGAAAAGTGTAAATATTTCAAATAATCTCATAAAATATAGCCTTATAGATAATGCTACAGTTGTTAGATTTATGGATCTTTGGACCTAATTGGCATATAATACCAAACTCACATCGATGTGTTTCAAAATTGGAACAATCACTTTTGAGATGTGAGACTCCATAGCTGATAGTAGATTGCTCCCAGATGCATCAAAATGTTGGAATGCAACTTCGCTGCTGATATTGTTGGAGGTGATGGCTTTGTCTGTTGTTCTTATGAACATAAAGCAAGAACCAGTGAGGGCCTAAAACAGTAAAATATAATAATATATTATATTTATTATGTATTGATAATATGAAGATGTTTTAATAAATTGGAATCAATCTTACATCTTTACTTCCATTCGCAATGATAAATTTCTTTGGTAGCGATGCGGTACTTGCTCCGTCGTACCATGTATCTCTCTGAAAGAATGAATAATCAAAATAAGCAGAGATATTTATGATGCTATAATCATAGAGATCGGGTCATTATTTTATCTTCATTCATAAAATATATCTCTATGGCTGTAACAGTTTAGAAACCATCGGCAGGTTTATAATAACGTTCATAACAATACCTTCGGCTCTTGATAATAAAACATTAGGCGCCGAGAACCATTCGCGGCGAAAAACTGATCGAACATTTGCCACTAAAATGACGATAATAATGAAAATGAGTCATTGATTATAGATCAATAAAACAATTTCCAATCTTGAAATAAGTTAAATATAGGTTACCTTATCATCGCCTAAAATAGCCTCTTCCACTTGGTTTTGGTCTACACCAGATGCATCAACTATCTAAAATGAAAAATATTATTCTTAGATATAGGGAAGGATGTTCATGTTAATTATATAATATGTATATACAGGGAAATAAAAACATTGGCTCATTCCTTCCAAATTTTGTCATATTTAGTGCTTTTAGATTTTAGTGTTTCTCATAATTTTATCCGTAAATCGTTTTGTATTAATTCCTTTTACTTGTTTACCTTCATATTATTTCCATAAATAGCTATTTCCTTTGGTCAGAAAGAATTCTACAGATAGACTATACGCCTGCAAATTCAGGGGCAAATGCTATGGAAATACAATATGGGGAGTTTCTAAGGGTGTGTTTAACAAAGTCTATGGGATTTTGCAAGCGTATACCTGATGATAACAATAGACTTACAGAATATAGACCTTATAGATTTTTAAGAAAATCGATAATATTGATTTATCAGGGTCTTTCCTGATCATCGAAAGGTACCTATAACTTGATCCTATGAGAAACCCTATTGATCTCTATGGAATGATCATTTTTTGAGGATTGTCCTAACTCGTTCTATATGGGATTCTACTATATACTTAGTGATGGTCAAATCATTTAAAGAGGAAATAACCTACTGTCGAGATGATGTAAGAGTGTCTTCCATCCATCTAAAATTTTGTATAAAATGAATAAATAAAACAGAGTCTTAACTATACTATCCATATTATGTAGGTATACAATATCTCAAATTATTTTTCTAAACCCTATGATAACTATGATATCATGCATGCGTTGTGTAATTCATTATTACACGAATCTTTCAAAATCTCATTATTAAGATCATCCGCTGCCATAGTCACAGACGCTGTGCAGAGTCTGGTAGGTAAATATACAATGCATAACTTGAGATTAAAAATTCTTAATATGACGCAGCACACAACAATATAACAAAAAGAGCAATTTCAAATTTGCATTTAAATTGTGTTGAAGTTTTTCTCTGTCTCAATACGCGCGCGCCTCCGATTCATATGAGCGTCGTGATCCAGCTTAGCTGCTGTTGTCATAGTTACAAGGCATATGCGAACAGCAATGACAGTTAGATATTGCGCAGTTATTCTAACTAATAGGTCTCCTATTGTCCGTGAATGCGTGACACATTATCGCAGAGAGTCTCATTCAAACAAAATTCTTGGTGGATGCAGAATTAGTGAAGCATAATGATACGCGCGCAGTGCTCTCATTGTGTGTCGTTATTGATTAATTTGAGTGATTAATTCTAGCCTGACAACACTAATTTACCAATACTGTTTACATCTTAATTAACTAAATGCGAATGCTTAATAGTAAGTTTCTATATCTTGATGTTCAATTCATGTGGTGAAACTTCTGCTGCTTATTTGTATAATTACAAAATAAAAATTGATCTGTATCTATCATAGACGCTTTATACATAGCTTGTTTCTTCATTATCTCAGATCAAACTGATCTGATAAAAGTTTATCAGATTCAAAAAACAAACAATTCAAGTAACGTAATTTAAATTTAATATTGACTCATTAAAACAGCGTTAAATTTCTTTAGTTTTAGTTGCTGTTGACGTTAAGAATTATGGTTTCTTCGGCCATAGAAATTGAACTAAGATAGTTCTGGGTCAATTGTCCGAGATAACCCCTGAGAATATTAATCTATGTATGTACATTATAACCTACACAAATGCAACCTACTGCCGAGAAAATCTCTTCCAAAAGAAACGTTTAAAATATAGAGAACTTAAGAAAGTCAAAAAGAAAGATCAAGAAAGATCCCACATCATAAGAAAGATATAGGAACCTACTAAATGTTGTTTGTCATTTTTATTAAATATAAACATTTCTTACTGAACTCATACACAATTTGTTAATTCCTCAAACAACTAGATTCTAGATCAATTCCTAAATCAACCAGATTTCAGAACTGTTTAGGTATTATTTAAACAAACAATTATGCTTACAGTTATTCTTCTCTCATCTCGAACTTGTTTCAGTTGTTTTTGCATCTCCTTTTTAGCTTCCAAAGTGATTGGTTTCCTACCTGGTCCTTTCTACAATGGATTATATAGAAACAGAATTATTAAAACAAACTATTCAAAAGATTAAAATTAATTTTGTAATGGTTAATGTGGTAATCTATGTACCTTAGCTGCATGGCCAGTTTTCCGTTTATCATCTAAAAGAAAAGAAATTATAATGAAACAAATACAAATATATGACAAATATTAAAAAAAACACCATTTTAATACGAGTCCGTCACTGTAGAGAGAAGTCGATCTGACCCGATCAAATCAGAAACTCTTTATATTTTAATGATTGTTTATTGTGGTACTTTATCTTTAGTGATCAGGTATCTATAGCTTTATCACTATACAGTGATGATATGATATTATTCAAATTCATTTTTATCTATTTATCTATTTATCTGCATTAAATAATTTCTATAGAAAAAGATTAAATAAACTTGAACATTTTTATTCAATATTTTGAAAATTGACAATTTGTATGTATAAAAAGAATATATATATTCACCTTTAGAAATTAAGGGGGGAGAAATATCATCACTCTTCGTATCCCCCATAATTCAATCTACAGTATAAATATATGGTTAAATATTAAATAGAATCAATAAAACAGGAATCTATTAATTTACAAATGTTTTTAAACAAAATTACATCGCTTACTTATTTAAGAAGGATTTAAATATTATAATCTCTCTGTTATAGCAGTGTTTCCAAAGTATAACAAAACAGAATAATGACAAGAGTGAAAATTCATTCATACGAAACTTGATGAGTTAACCTTGGCAACGATAACCAGATGATGTTATTGGCTTGAACCTCGCGCCATTATTTATACGAAGCTGTTTGTTATTGCGAGACAATCCATTTTATAACACAAGTATCATCAATACTCAATATATATGTATCCATTCTTCATTAAGCTAGTGGTTAGGTATTTATAGCCATTATAGCTATAATATATTCATTTATATGTTCATTACAAATTTTATTGCAAAAGTAATTATAATAAGAAAATGTTTTACAACTTATTCTAGCTCTTTTATTAAGATTTAAAATTGAGCATCAAATAAGTAATAGTATCATAGGATAAAAAGAGAGATTAGAATGGAATTTTAGAATTGTTAATTTTGTATAATTGTATAATATGAATTTTTGCTTGCCATCGGTCGTCCAGGGATTAGATGGTGCAATGATCTTTGGTCATCAGATGAAAATAGATAGTACATTTTTTCCATATAGTTTGAGTGTATTTATTATGAAAATTGATGCTGATTAGAGTCCGCATAATATTGTTCCTATATAAGAACATAAAGTGTCTAAAAGACTCCTAAAATGGTTGCTTAAAGTAAGATCTTTTAATTGTGCTTAAACTTATTTTTCGTATAGCATTTACGTAACGGATTATATGAAGACTTTTTTATGACGTCATAAGAATTCTTCATAAATGGCCATGTGAGTTTGTCTTTAAGAAAAATTCCATTAGTTTAATTTCCTTCTTATGGTGAATCTGGATTTGAAGTGTTATGTTTTATTCTCATGCCAAGAAATGATTAGTATTTGGTGTGAGCGTTCAGTAAGAGCAGAACAACCTTTCTCTACAACGCAATTTATTTAACTGAGGCACAAACCAAGGTGCACTCTTAGCAGACAGTATTGCGTAATCATGAATGATATTAGAATCAATACTGTGATCCTGACATTTAGGTTTTCGCAGACGATTTAATTATAAGTTCTTGATTGATTCCATAGATTATAGACCCGATATTCATTTATGAAATTATTACTGTATTATCTGATTTCTACAATTGAAGAAAGGTGTGTATCCTATAACTGCATAACATCATCATCATCATTATGCATTAGACTTTATTCGCAAAATTAATCATGTGAATGTTTATTTAAATCTTGTAGGAAGGTGGATATCAATGACTTTTATACACAGTAACAAACAGTAACATGCAGTACAAACACGAACAAACATTAACAAACAGTAAAAATATATATATTTCTAAATCTATAGTTGTAGGGCCTACGTGTCATAAAAAGTGTTCAACTGTTAATGAGTATAGTTGTGAAATAAATAAATACAAACACCCAAATGTTACAAATCTATAATAATCTACATTCGTAAAATTTTGGTTTTACGGCCGCTATACGGATAATGCAAGTCAATAAACTTTCTTCAAGTCTTGTAAGAGGAATTGTTTGAGCCTGTCTATACATTTATTTTATTATAATGAATTATATTATAAAAAGAATTTCCCAATGTATTTTATTAGAAAGTATAAAAAGCGGATCAGCAGTCAATACATTCTTAATTTTTATTGATTGTTAGATACAATCGAAAGGTTTATTGAAAAAGGAAATATCAAGGATTTCAAGAATACACAAAAGCATTTGTAAAGCGTTAAAAGCTAATAAATACTATGAATCATCTCGAGAATCAAATGTTTATTTGACTATTTAGATTAAAAAATCATATAATGTATTAAATTTTGATCATATTCTATAAATAAATATGTTTTCATTTCTTTTAAATACATTTGTTTATTTAAGGCACTTTTACTAATTATTTAGAAACACAGTTTTAAAATTGTAAACAAAAAACACATAATATTGTTTACCATTTTTCTTTATTTAAAAACAATGTCAGGAGACGACTTTCAGGTATTTTTTTATTCATAAACCTTTAAAATGAAGCTATCAAGTTAATGTGTTGATTTTTTTCAAAAAATAAATAGGAACTAAATTTGAACATCATAGTTTTACAATTATTATCACAAGAAAAGTGAACAAAAGATTAGGTTATTTAAATTGGTTATGCGGACGTAGTTGAATAGCTAATAAGCAGATTTTAAATTTATTACTTTAATAATGAATAAAAATATAGTTGATTTATTTTTTAGCCAAAAAAACCTAAAGTATAGAACTAGCAAAGAACATTTAGTTATATGGCTTCCAATGTTCACTTAATAACTTTAATAAAAAAAAATTAAATTAATAATAAGGTCAATCAATAAGCTTTCCTATTATTATGCATGACTATAAAATTATCTATTTTATTATAGCAATTAAAGCTACAAAAAACATCCATTACATTACAGGCCCGTAGCTAGCAATTATTCAATGAAGAGGAAAGCCAAGAAAAACATTTTATTCATTTTAAAGCATAAAATAAGCTGTAAATTATTTTCTTCAAGCAAGGTTTTTATAATGGCATCAACCTAACCCCCTACTACTAGCTACAATGCATATAGTCAGCTAAAAAGTATAGGTACATTGTGACTTGCTACAATAGTTTATTCTTTTGACTAAAATTGAAATTTTTATTTTTTATTGTACAAACTCAATAGAACATCTAGAAAATTTCTTCAAAAAGTTTTTTATTTTCACTTGTGTCAGTCACTATGTATTTCGAAAAATGGATATTGTGACATTGTTAAATATTCTAATCACAAATAATTAGAAAACATAAATAACTATTATTACGGGGTTAATTTTTCAAGCAAACAAAACATATGCTATGCTATTCTAGTTAGTAAAGGTGAAATGAAATTTGATACTAAAATTAGTATTATAAAGTTTTCAATGACATGTCTTTTTAGTAAACTTATTTGTTCATTAACTTCTAACTCTTAAATTGATATAAAAAATATGATTATAACGATATCCTTATTCAATGCTCATTTTTTTGTAAATTTAGACTGTTCTGTTTCCTACTGAAGCTGAAATGATCATTCAGTCTTTAGAAGAAATTGAGTCAATGGAAGAGGTTGGAAAACTGACTTGGCATAAACTTCACGAGTATTTAGAAAAACTTAACATGCAGGCTATCCTCTCAGCAAGTCATGGTACCGATGAGTTCATTAAAGAATATCTTGTTACACATGATAAATTGAATTTGGTTGTGAGAGACTTGATTATTACTGAACTATGGAAGGAAAAAGTATTTCCGAAAATTAAAAAACTGAAATATAAGCCAACCATATCGTTTCCTATTTATGCAATTTTGTATCATGAAGCTACAGCAATAAATCTATTGGAGACAGTTCTGTATCATCAAGATTCTATGGAAAACACTAGCGATGTAGCGATTGATATGGCTGATTATTGCTATCGTAAACTCTGTTTTCTCGTTTTCTCAATGAAGAATTCGGATAGTCGCCTTGAAACAATGCAATTGAAAACTAACTTTAATACTTCAGAAAGTGAAGATGTGATGACAGAATTATCTAATCAAAATCGGTATATTGAATTTGATATTGCTGTAAAGGCTTTGTCCATTTTAAGATACATGATAGATCATTTGTCGGTACTGCCGTTTAGTGTTGCCACACGAATTCTTAATACATATGATGTTCCGGCTTTACTTGTCAGCCTTATTGATGATCCCCCTTGGGTTGTTCAAGATTCGGATGGTACAATTTGGAAATATATAGAAAATAAGTGGCAACGATTAGATAGTTCTAATGATCTAGTTGAAATATCACGATTAGATGGACAAGTTTGGATTGCTCTTTATCAGCTTCTAATGTTGCCAGAGTTGCAGCAAAAATATGAAGTTAACTCTCACAGAAAAAATACCTTACTCAAACTAAGACCGCATCTGACTGACGTTAAAATTGATCAAATGCCTAGTTTAGGAGAATTGAGGCGATACTTAGAGTTTCTATCAATGTCTGAGCCACCTGCAGCTAAGTCGGATTTCATTTTAGAACAGCTTCCTGAAGTAAGAGATAATATCATTACTGCATACAAAGGAAAATGGTCTTCCCTTGGGGAAAGTTATATTCAATGGTTAGAATCAGAGGAGGCCAAACACATACTTCAGAAGCAAGCCAGAGTATGGTCAGATGCATATAGCAACGAAACAATGGAGAGTTTAATCACGTCAGTACCGAAGTGTGCAAGTTGTGGGCATGATGCCGCCAAGAGGTGCTCCCGATGCCGTAGTGAATGGTATTGTCGAAGAGAATGTCAGCTAGAGCATTGGAAGAAACACAAAAAGGCTTGCGACCTCATCGTAAATATGGACAAGTAGACTCACTCAAACATTAGCAGTCGGTGAAGTGATAAGTTTTCTAAATGTTGAAATATTTCTATTGAAACATGTTTTCATTAAAATCTTTAAGAGATAATCATTGTAATTAAAATTGTTATCATCTTTTTAATACATATCATATTGCCTGACATATTTCGTTTTTTCCTTTGAAAGAAAACTGTTATTTATATTGACATAATTCTAAAGTTTTACTATTTTGATGCAGTATTATAACTACTGACAGTAGGGTTGAACTAACCCCTTCACACTGCCAGAGTGACTTAAGTCAAGATATCTCTATACAGCGCTATACAATATTTCATTCCCGAGAGTACCTAGCCGGGATTCGAACTCTCGACCCCTGGATTGGTGGTCAAGCGTTCTAACCATTCGGCCAGCGCTCTCTACAAAATAATGACAATTTGAAAGCTTTCTTATACTGCGTGTTAACTCAACTGGATGTTGAATCAGACATAGATTTTTTTTATTATTACTGTTATTTATGTTTTATTACTAGAAGTAGGATACATCTAAACAATAGATAATTTAGAACTAATCTATAGTGACTATTATAGTGATTCCTACATGATAATACAATGAGCTTTTTTGCTAGATAGAAAATAATCTATAAATCTTTGATTAGGATATAGTTTTCATATTAAGATATAAAAATGTAATTATACAACTAAGGTAAACCCAAAAGGGAAAACATTTAGCAAAATTATTTTATGAAACCGACTGACTATTCAGTGTATTATGTCGTTTCTGATAAAAACACAATCATTTTCAAACAATAGTCACAAAATCTGAAGTACCATTTTGTGCAAGAGCATATTATATTTCGTATAATATGCAGTTTTTTATATATTGCATAAATTATTATTCAATGGGCAGTCTTTCTGTAGGGAATTCCCCTACAAACAATAAACTCGAAACCAAATGCAACAAGGTGTATTTACACTATTCTGGTCGTAAAGTCTGACTGGAAGATTTAATTTTCTAAATATGCTGTAACTTCTGTCTCTAGATATGGGAATTTGAGGTAGATAAATAAAATTATCTCTGCCTAATAATGTTTTTAGTGTCTGGGAGATTGATAGGAAATGTGTTCTCTATAATGAGATTTTTCTCTGTACAGAGTAGTTAATTGTGTTATACCTTCATGGGAAGGGCAACTTTTGGGGTCTGTTACATTTTCATAAGACTATTTTATGGGAAATCCTATGAAGCGATCTTTCTGATTTCTTTTCTAGGACATTTTGATTTGCTTGACGTTTGATTGTGTTAAAATTTGGAGAGTTTAGCTGCCAAATTGACGAAGTATAAGTGGCCGAGAGATTCTCAACTAATAATGTGGTTCTACTCTTATCGATTTCGATAGGACGATGTCGAATCGATTTGAATTTCATACCTATTGTGTTCGAAATTTCAATGCTCTAACTATCAAAACTAAAGGTGGAATCTGGAGGAGAATGTTATTCTCGTAAAATTAATAATGTTCGAAAAACCTATATAGAATACTAAAATTTGATTCTAGTAGATATTGAAAGGATCCAATTCTTCTTTTCTTTAGATTTTACAGATGTTTTTGTTCACGAGATTCTCTTCTATAATGACATTATATGTAAAGGGATAGAAAATGTTTGTGTCTGAATAGTTAGGTACTGTTTGTTCCTATTGTTTCACCGATATCAGCAGCAAATATTCCCACACTTTCAACAAGGTTCAATAAAGAATTAGCATACAAACAAATTATCAAAGCTTCCAAGAGTTTCACTGTATAGAATCTTTTAACTATATGAAGTTATAGTGGGAAATATTAAGTTGCAGAGAAATTAAGAAAACAAGAAACAAATAGTTGAATAAATATCTCAACGCGTCCTATTTATTATTTCTAAAGTTTTAATTAACTTATTAAAATAAAAGCATTTCCAAATTTAATAAACAGGAAAAAAGCGTTCTCTGTTCAATCAATAATGTAGCTTTAGAAACTGTTAAGAGTTGTAAACATTTAGGAGTTATTTTTAATTCTAATTTAAAATGGAATGATCATAAATTGACTCTGTTGTTAATAGATCTTGTAATATACAGGGTGTCCCGTAATTCACTGTCGATATTAAAAGTAAATTGTTGTCTGTACTAAAGATTTTATATTTAGTCAAAAGATACACTCACAAGATTTTATATTTAGTCAAAAGATACACTCACAAACAGGAATTTAGTCAAGACAGTGAAAATCTTTAATATATAATATAATTAAGATATAAATTTGAGATCGACAGTGAATTACGGGACACCCTGTAGACTCTACATTTTAGTTAACTTGAGAAGAGCAAATATTGCTAATTCTATGAAAGTCCTTGATTCGATCTTTATTAACTTATTGCTACAAAAGGTATTTCATAATATATCTAAAGCTCTTTCTTTTACTTAAGGTTATTAAATTATAAACCTGGTGTTAATATCATAAATTTTATTTATAAACTTTGTAATAAATGCATTGTTGTAGCTATAATCATGGGATAATCAGTATAGAGCCATCTGGGCTCACTCTAACTTTGTTGTACTTTTTCGTAGATCTTCCCTTTCTATTAATTCTATTTTAAATTGATCTCTCTCTCTCTCTCTCTCTCTTCTACAGAAATTATGATCTCTCTCTTAGTTACTTTTGTCATTAATAATACGGTTGTTGTATTTTCTTATACTTATGTATGTAAGTATTGAATAATAAACGGTTATTTATTTATTTATTTATTAACTATACGATATTAGTCATAATTAAGAGTTATTTGATAAAAGTGGCTTATGACGTCAATAAAAATTTTCCCCAAGAGTATCAAGATGGCACCCTTCAGATTCTTAAAGCATTTAAATTCTTTTCAGCAAAAACTGCATATAGGTACCTATCCAATCCTATGGTTCTTTATAGGTATAATGTAGTTTAAAAAGATGATATTCATTTGAGAATATTTGAAATTTGAATGTTTACTTATACATTTATAATTTGTTGTCACTCATTGAGCAGCATGATAAAATAAAATAAAGAAGAAAAGCACTAAAGGCTGCTAAGATGTATTTTTCTCACAAATTTTCAGACAGAGTCCCTTATCAAGTGATATAAAACTATGAGAGTATCAGCAATGAACACAAGTTAATAATATGCAGTAATCACAGGTTATAGTGGATTACAGTGAGATATGATAGGTGTGATGAACCAGATGAACTGAAATTTAAAGGGTTACGTAATTAATGTGTGAGAGAAAAATAGGTTATGTGATGAGCTGAACTTGATGCGATCAATAAAAGGAAACATAAAGTGATAAGAGAATAAAATAAAATAAAATAAATAAGAATTAATAGGTTAAGTGTAGAGGATATCGGATATCGTTCTCTGATCGTCTCTTTCTATTTGGGGAATATGTTTTGAAATCATAATTGCCTCTTTTATTGATTGCACCAAGTTCGGCTCATCACATAACCTATTTTTCTCTCACTTACCGATTGTAAATTTCAGTTCGAAAACTTTTGAGAAATATATGTACACATCTTAGCAGCCTTTTTTTCTTTATTTTAAATACATTGATTTACATTTCTGGCATACACCACTGTTGCTTTTTTAAATATTTTAAGAATTGATTTTTAATTTGGTGATTTGATAAAGTGTTTCCTATTCAATCTACTTTAATCAGAACAAATCACTTCATTTCCAGTAATAAATTTTACATCCGTGTAGAATAATCATCATATCGGTATAATAGAGTATAACCTAACATTATGTATGGGTTATGTTGACTCCCAGTGGATAAATTTCCCTTAATATCATAACACAATGATTGTGTTAGCAGAAATTCTGTTTTGCAAAGAACAAAGATATAGAATATATAGGTATACAGTTGAAAATGGCCTTAATTGTTTTGTTTTGAGTTAAACTCCTAATCGATGCTTCTCGGAATAATTTTAAGGCTTGAGTTGACTGAAAATCCTAATCAGCATAAGAAATTGAGACTGAGAGACACATTCTCAGTCTCATAAAATAGTTTACAAAATAGCCCTCAGCCCCCTAATTGCCCAATTGCCGCATGAAGAGATCTATCTCTATGATTTGTTTTTCTGTTTCACACTAATTCAAACAATTCCTTGACTAATCTTTATCTTCTAATCTATGAATGGGATAGCTCGGTGATCAATGGATTAAATACATTTTGTGAAGAGGATGAAATAGGAATAATATTTATGTATGTTCTGAGAATAGCTTAATCTATATATAGAGAATCTCTATTTTATTATAAGAATTTAATACATATTTTGATATTAAAATTTCAGGGATTAAAAATTATTCGAAAGTTCTATTTGCAGACAACCTAATATGAAATCTCTGTGTTAAAGAAATATATGCAAAATAATAATACAAATTTAATATTATATGAAATCGAAATATTATTTGGACAAAGAAAAATTTAATCTTAAAAAGATCATATCATATATCGATCATAAATTAATATAAATATATGTACAATGAATTACAAAAGATAAACAGAATCCATCCAGCAGTTCTTTTATAAGTCGGACGTACACTGGTCCATCGAACTACAGCGCGCCATTTGTCTAATCAAACAACGACGATTTTGTGGCTTCACTACCAAAGTGCTCGATTTTTTCACATGAGACACCGGGGGTGCCGAGAATCCACTCGCGCCAACTGAGCTTTGCTTATTAATGAATCTGACAGAAGGGGGCTTACTACTGTTCACATTTAGGTAGTTCAACTGAGAATTCGAGCTGCTTGTGGTATGCGAATGAAATTTCCGATCATTCGATAGGAAATGAAAATCGTCCTCACAGACATTCTTTTGTCTTCTTAGGGGGGCGTTTGACACCGACTGGGATCTTACTTTCGTTGATGACGATAGGTGACTTGCATTCTCATTGGATAATTTTGAAGATTTAGAAGAATGAAGCGCATGTGGACGAGAGCGGTCAATTTCTGTCATGATGTCCGAGAGATTTATATTGTTCTCCAGATGAAACTTTCTTAAAATGGCACTCCTAGCGGACGCACTCTTATAAATATTCAGTTCGCTGATTTCCTTATCGATTTTGGCAATATCTTGGTTATCTTTTGCAACTTTTTGATGAACGCTATTTAACAAAGTTGATCCTTTCGCGACAATATCTCGGCCGGAATATTCTAAATTGGATTGATGAAAATATGCGGTTACCAAATTACGTTGAGGATTTTGGGAGAATTTTAAGCTTCGATGGTCATGTAGCTTATCGTTTTCTTCAACTCGCCAAGAAATTTCCGATTTTAGATAGAGAATTTTACCATCAATTTCTTTTAAATTCTTTGCATGTTCATTGTCTATGTGCCTTAATGACTTCTTCAATTGGCGCACATGATATAAACACAGATTTCTAAACGGGCGCAGCTCCTCCGCATAAACAGGATGATAGCTGTCAGCGAGGCGATGCCTGTTTAACTTCATTTGATAAAGAAATTTAATGTAACTTATGGTTACTTTTGTATTTTCAACTTCCTCTTCATAGAAAGCTTTAGGCCGGAGGTTAATTCATTGATAATTTGTTCCAGTAGTCGCTTCACAAATGAACTAATTGTTTTAATTTGTAAATCCCACCGCTTCTCTTCTACTCACCTATAGAAATTCTCTTCTATATAGGTGAGTAATAGTCAGCCTATAGCATTTTTCCAGGATGTTCCATGAGGAGATAAAGCAATCTCAAATACCTTCTGATTTGTGTATCTATACATGATAAACCAAACTTGCACAATAACATTAAAATAAGAAAACCGCTTATAGTAAATGGAATATTGGCTAACCTATAATTTGATTGAATCGAGGTTGTAATTAATCACTTGATTATTGAGGTCATTTGCTTCACCTAATTCCCAGCATTTAACTGAATTATTTAATAAACAAGCTGTTTCAATTTGTGTAATTTACCTACTACCTATGTATATATATACAAATAAAATAAATAGTCAAGTAATAAATAATATAAAGCTCAATAATTTAAGAAAAGAAAAATGAAATGAAATATGTAGTATTGTTAAGAATATATGATACAATTTCGAGGACTACAAGATTGGCTTACAAAACGTTAAAAAAAATCAGTGGAATGACCAATTTTCTTGAACGGTTTGAATGGTTAAATTATCTGACATTTGAAATGAAATTAGTAATCTTTATATCTGATTCAGCATCCAGTTGAATTAGCGCGCAGTATAAGAAGTCTTTCAAATTGTCATTCTTTTGTAGAGCTCGCTGGCCGAATGGTTAAAATAAATCCTGATTATCCTTTAGCTTTAATTTTTATCTACTTAAGTTCGCTCAAGTAATTCGGAGGATAGGTCGCGTTTAACGAAAATAATAATAAAAATTTAAATACTTGCAGGAATAAAGACAAGCTTTAGAGCTTACTAAGTTTGCTAATAAGCAGTAGGGTATATCAACCCTAGAATTTCATTAGAATCCATGGAAGAGTGGGGAAATAAGGAAATGTTTAATTTGGCTACAGATATTTTGAGTCGAATTGCAACTATTGAAAATAAATTTACCGAAAAAACAAGAAACAACATAGAAATCAAAACTTTCAACTATCACACAATAAGTTTCCTATGGGTCAAGTTATTTGATTTTTACCTAGAGACCTCCAAACATTTCTTCACTATAGTATAGCTCTATATGCTCCACTATATTGGTTACTATTGGTTAATACAATTGGATGTCTAATAATATTTTAGAACTTATATTATTTACAATTACCTATAGAAACCTATGTGTTACATACTTACCAATCTATACTATTGGGTATCATCGCATCGATTGATTGAATATTACTTGATATTAAAATGTTTTTCTGAATGACACTGTTTAAAACAGAGATGACTCAGATTCATGATCGTTCCGTCGGAACGATCATCATTTTCAGTCATTTCAAAACCGTTTATATATCGATCGCCGCAGAATCGCGGGAACGTCGTATAGCTACAAAATGGCTATTCTTACACTTAATACACATGTCTATTAAGAATGCAGTTTCTGAATATTATACTTTCAATTTAATTTTAGAATAACATTTGAAAAATAGCCAAGACACGTTCCGCGATTCTGTGGCGACGTCGCTCGTCTATTGTGGTTGTTTCGGAGAGATTTTGACTGTAAGTATTTTCTGAAGGAAGCAATTTGTCATCTTGACTAGTAGTAAATCAAAAATATATTACTATAGATCATTTCAAATTGGCTTTCTCAATTCTTTAATATTAATGGTAACTAACTAATAGTGCAGATATACTTTTCTATTAATTTGCTATAAACATACAATGAATGAATATTATAACTAATTTGTATTATAGAAAACCGTTTATTCAAGAAAATGCATAATTTAAATACAAAATTTACATAGAATTTAATTATTTGTGTACATTGTTATTAATCAACCAATGGATCAAGTGGGCCACAACTAGAACATTAATACTGTTCCCTAGGAGTTTATATTGCTTCTTAGTAGTTGTTACTGATTTGGGAAATTCTGAAATGAAAAATTCAGAATGATGAACTAATAATACATAGCATGAAGTAAATAACCGCCCATCAATCCAACAAATCTTGCGTTTGTTCAAATCGCCAAATACATTTTTTGACTAATTGGTAATTTTGTCTCGAATGACTCACCGAATGTAACGGGGAAAGACATGAGATTGGCAATCTCTCTAGAATGAAAGAATCGAATGCATAGAGACTGGGCGTATTGCATTAAAGTATTTTCATCACAGGTTGCATCTTTTATTGTGTTCAATGTTTCTTTACTCTGAAATAATTTACAATTTATACTAATGTGTATGCATTTACCACTAATGCATAGAGAATGCATTTAACATAATGCATCTAGAGACAAAATATTGTATTTCATACCCACCATTATATCTCCTTGAGAGGTTTGTAAATAAGATCCAGATCCATCTAGCATCCTACCATAACTTTTGGTGAAGCACATAGTCTTTAGAGAATCTCGCGACACTAAATCGAGAACTTTAAAACCCTTGTGGAGTATGGACTCAGAAAGAATGAGTTCATCCAATTTATAATCACTGGCTATTTCTTCATCGTCATCCGCTAGTAAATATTCAGATAGAGGGTTTAGAAAGTCGTCATATTCATCGAAATGCCCTGACGGCTCTACAACATTCCTGAAAAGGACAAAATGAATCTCTATTAATCATTAAAATTTGTGCTTGTTGTTGTAGAACCATATTTGAAGTGTGTTAGTCATAGAAATTGGTATATTTGTATTTTTGTGATGAGCTAAAACCTGGTTTTGATATCTATGGCTTTAATCTAAACATAGATTTCCCTCCATGAAAATCGAAGTCGACGCGCCATCAAGGAGATAAAAAGAAACTTGATCTGTTTTCTTTTGTTAATTTCATTTGCTAACTAGGCTTCAATTGGGATTATTAGAAAAATTGTGAAACAATGTGTTAAAAATCAATATTTCGTACAAATCTTTTTTCTGACAAACGATACATTGACAATTTGCTAATGGTTCATACAGCAATGGCGGTATTAGCTGAATTCTATCCTGCTGCGTGCCATTGTCCATAGTCCATTTATCACGACTGGCAATTAAGTAATAGCGCAATCGACTATTGGGGACACCAAATTGTAGAGGAGTTAGCAGAAATTGCTGAAATAAATTATCAACTGATATTGAACAGTCAGTATGACATACAGGCAGGGAATGTTAGGAATGAGTAATTTCATTACCTGATAATGATATCCACATTCTTTTAAAACGGACAGCAATTTAGTGCAAGCCTCTGAACTGTCGAACCCTTTTACATTTTCCAATAATATATAGCGGGGCAAAATGCTGCACAAAATAAAAATAATGGAAAATTGATTTATCCATTTGTTGATGATAAGTGTGCAAATATAATGTAACATGTGGATAAATAAAATCCAGCATAAGGCATACTTCCTCGCGCACAGTGTTGAGCAATTGATCGCCTATTCATTCATGTCAGCCAATCAGAATTCATGCATACCAATAGTATGCTAAAATCTACTTAACTTTAATATGTTGATGACTCTAAATCTACAACAGATATTCTATTAATTCGTTTTGCATATTGAAGATCATAAAGAATTCTTAGAGATTCTCATATTCTGAAATCCTGAACGGCACACCATTTAGCGTATAGAAATTATTTTTTAAAAACTGATTTCTTATTTCTATGCCTCTATATATTTCAGTTGAATCTGTCGAAATGTTTTGATCATGAACTTGTAAGTTCACAGAATAATTATAATATAAAAGTTGTATGCATAGATAAAATTTAGTAAATTTTATTTAACAAAATAATTCAGTTAAAGGTGACGAACTTTTTGGGTTTTTTATAGTGAAAAATTAAAAATACGCTCTAATATATAAGTATGTATTTACTGAAGGTAAACTCACCAGGGTATCATATTTAGGACATGCAAAAATGAATGAGCTCTCTGGTCAGAAATGTCTTTTTGCTTTCCTAAGCGAGAGAATGGTTGACAAGGGGGACTCATGGTCCACAGATCAGCTTTATAGCGAGTTTGTAGATCCTCTTCTGTCAATCCCTTTGAAAAAATCATCCACATCAGTAAATTCCTATTTTTTTGTAAACATTAACCGACAATAACGGCGCAGGGCAGGTGTACATTTGCAACTATGTAGACGAGGATCTCCAGTAAAAGAACTTCAGCTCTTTGATTTTTTTCGAATTAGTAGTAGGGTAGTAGGTTTTAAACCTACCTGAAGTTCAGCTGAGTGATTTCTATGATTCAATTAAGTACTACGGGTAAACGGTCACGAAAGATAGATGACTCTTAGAAAGATAGATCTACCAGACCTATTGAATTCAGGCGACTCTATCTTCAGAGTCAATCCTTTCCTAAAGTTACGGATCTAATTTGAAGACTATAATTGCGTACAACCACTTTTCATAAAGATATTCCAACAACACCATTTGAAGTAGAGTTTATGTGGTGGATGGTCACCATTAGCCCAAACATGCAAATTTTCTAATGCATATTTCATAAATCGATACGAAATGGCAAAAATTTATTGAATTATTTTTATCTATTTATAATAAATAATTAAATAGTTTTTTCAACCGACAAAAGATGAAGAAAGGGTGCATTTAAAGTTATCGATCTTACAGATTCTTTAATAATTTATATATCAATAGAAATCATATACTTTGTACATACATAGATATATACAATATAACATTTAGATTGAAACATTTGAGTAAAGAGATTTGATGCAGTCTGTTATTTCATCCCACTTTGATTTCATGCACAAAGATTCCATTTTGTCAATTGTTTTATGAAGGGAAGTCAATGTTTTCCATTGTTTCACGGTAAGGCATTTAGGATGACAGGGCGCACCATCTAAACAATCTTTGCTCACATAGAGATCATAAAAAATTATGATTAAATGGATTGTTTCACAAGAAATAGTGAAGATTTCTGACAAACATTTTTTCAATTTCTCAAAATTAACTCTTTGTCTAGAACGCACTTGATGATTTTCAATCTGATGCTTTCTTTCCTTGTACGTGGAAATAATTTGAATTATAAAACGATACAATCCCGAAACTATCAATTCGAGTACATTAACAAGATTAGACAATGTTTTCCCTTTTTCTTCAACGATTTCAGCGCCACGATATAAAACAGAAATATTTTTTAACAAAGAATTTTTTCCTTCAAATTTAAAATAATCTCGAATCTTCTTAGAGGATAGTGTGTCACTTATTTTAGTAGTGAAAATGATACTATTTGACAAACGGAAAGAACAAGATGGTAAGCATAACTGATCATCCTTGTCGACATTGTCGAAAAAGTCAATTACAATTTCTGAAAGTTGAATAGTAGATCGATTTAACATACCCATAGGGTGATAATAAGATTGATAAGATATCATTTTTAATTCAATCGATGTTCTCAAATCATTACAATCGGATTGGCCTTGAGTAAATGGATTCGATAAAAGAAGCGATATAAACACATTTAAAATGGCGTCAACTACAGTTGAATCAACTGAGTTTTTATCTAACTCTCCATGACTGATGCGGTCGCGCAATCGTGGACCATCCGGATAAATAAATAGGTCGTGCATAGCTGTGATTAATGGTTCAGTTAGAAGAGGTATCAACTGATTATTCAAGCATGTTGACCCATCGAGAGAAAACGTATTTGATAGCATGTCATCTATAGTTAGAAAGAAGACATTGTGCCTGACAGTGAGCCAATAATCTGGTAAATTATTTGCAATGCAAAATTCACAACGAAGATGGTGCTCAATTAAAGGTAATAAAAGCATTACTGATTCATAAAACGATTGCTTTTCCAATAATATTTCCAATTTGTCATACGAGTTACAACCAATACTGACACACTTTGATATTGGATGCATGTTAATCAGTTTAATAAATTCTTTCGGATAAATGGCATCATCATTATCAATAATATTGAAAAAGGAAGTTTTAAAATAAGATTGGAACTGACTAAGTGATACTTTATTTCTTTTGATGACAATGGGATAGGATTCGATTTTTGCAAGATGAAATTCCCAATTGATAATGCACAAAAATAAAACCTTTAAAAGGAAAGGATTTAATTCTGAAGCAGTGAGATAACCATGCCAGGCCAGATTTCGCAAGTTTAATGATATATTTGGACCAATCAAAATTTGCATGAAGTTGATGAGAGACTTGGGGATAAGTTTGCATAATATTTCACAAGAAAGAATATCTTTCAGCATGTTGGGACAAGAAGGAGCATCCATGTGTAACAATATGTTGCCCAGAGAATGTTCTAAATCTGATGTGACTTCTAACAGGTTCAAAAAGTTTTGAACTTTATCTCCTTCACAGGAATCACTGATGTATTGAAGAAGTTTTGAGCTTTCAATGATTTTAGTCTTCTTTTCAGACAAAATGAAATGAATATCTTTATTAGAAAGATTATTGAGAAAAGGAATGTAAGGCGATATCTGTTCACACAAGGCAACCAATATTTTAAAATAATTCACATTTTTTATGTCTCCTGTATTCAAAATATGATCAATTCGATTTAGTTCAATCATGACAGATTTAATTGATGGATCACAGGCAATTCCAGTCATACAGGATTCATATGGATGACACAACAATTTATGCACTTCAGGAGATAAATATGAAGTCATGGAATAGGCAGTCATTGCTCAGTTATTTTAATCACACAAATTAACAAAACTAAGGTTAAAAAAGTACCTCAATAGCTCCATTTATGCAATGCGTATTTGGAAAATTGTTTCTGTAAACTTCATTAGCGACATCATTTACATCAATTGCTACAACAACATTGTAAGGAATATCAGATTCTAAAAGATAATTAATATTTTATAAAGGAATTCTTTAAGAACATCATAATAATGAATTATTAGCAATTTGTGAAAAAAATATATAAATAGGTATCCAAAACCATATAAATAGATTCATAAATAAGGATGAAAATAATATGAATTCAATATATATAGTAAATACCCTAGAGAGAGATAGTAAAATTCTTAGACCTATTAAAAATGATAGAACAAAGATTTACTGTGTATGTCATTGTAATAAAGCTAAACTTCATGAATGAAATATCGGACATTTTATTTCTTAATTCTTTAAACATATTTTGAATATGAATTTATTGTTGTCCTCATTTATATGTCTTGATAGTATCATCTAATCAGAATATATTCATGACTAAGACCTATTAAAAATGATAGATCATTATAGCAGTGTCAAGGTTTTGATTTTACTTGATTCTTAGATTGATACATCTAATTATGATTGCAGTTTGATTTTGTAATGATTCTTGAGTTTTGGAGATAAGGTCAGATATTTTACAAGAATATTTTTGAGAATGTTGGGACAAGAAGGAACATCCATATATAACCATATGTTGTAAATCTGATATGGTTCAAAAACTTTGTGGAGTTATTTACAATATTATTCTAGTATCTTTAAATGTGGAACTTCCTTATATAAAAACTTAGTTCTTATTTCTATAAGATAGTTTTCAATTTTAATAGGAAATATATCCTGATTTATATAATAAAATTAGTTTGGCTAATCAGTGTTAAATGTTTTATAAAATAAATATTTCATTCTATTAATAGGTATATTTATGAAGGGCTATGATTATTTAGGTTACTAAACAATAATTTGGGAATGATATCTTAAAATAGATAAGCTTTTACTTATAATTAAAAAGTTCCCTATAGAAGCTATAGCTGAGTATTCATACAGGAAATTTCTCTGTATGACACAGGCAAATTCTAAATGGAATTATTAAAACTTTTATACCCATATTTCCTGATATTTAGCAAGAACTAATATTTAGTAGTTAACACCATAGTACACTCACTTTTTAATGCAAAATGCATACCACCAATTCCTGAATAAAGTTCTAACACATTGAGCATAGTTCAATTCAAGTCAAAAAACTACTAACTAATATTCACACAGATCAATGGCTTTATAATCACCAAGTTGTTCCACAGACAATGACAGATTGAAAACTTTAAAAATAGATTATTAACACTCAGGTTTTAATAAAATTCTTTAAAGTATAACCATAAGTATTATCTAAATTTAATATTATTCTAAAATATCTAAAGAAATGTACAACAGCAGATGCAAAATAGTAATTGTTCAAAATAAAACGTTTAGATCCAATATTATTTTTGCATTCACTTATATTGAATATAGTCAGATAAATATAATATATACTCGGAGTGCATAAATTTATATAATATCTAGTTATTTAATTATGTTTGATTTTGTTATGTCGTACTAATTTATCTATTTTCATTTGGTCTTGTAAAATTTTAAATATGGCGGATAATGAAATAGGTATTTTATTTGTATTCATAATATTTGTGTATATACTATTCAACGTTAGAGATTGAATAATTTTTTTATTATAACTGCTAAAATACTGAATTAAATTGAATTAGTATTTTTATTTGTGGTTAATTATTTAAATTAGTACTTCTTTTTATCTACACTAAAGTACAATTCATAGGGTAAGCTAAAAATAATCTTCAATTCTTATTGAGAAATAATTATTAACATTTGACACTAACTGAAAAGCTGATTGTTTGCTCCATAAATTGGCAATTCTAAAATTTAAGTTAAATGAAATATTTACGATTACAGTATTTCAAGAAAAAAATGAGACATAAATGAGTGTCAGAATGACTGTATATAGGTTATAAACTCATATCTATTAATTATAATGTAAGTGAATTTATTCTAAAGTAATAAGTCTATCTTTCCTTATAGAATATTTTGAAATGTTTCAAAATTCAATATGAAAGAATCCTTAAGTCTTATATAGAGGATTGCTACATAGCAATCCTCTACAATGAACATATATTCATTGAAAGTTGATGGTGATCTTTCATTTTAGTTACTGAAAACCTCAGAATTTTTGCTCTTATTTTTATGTTTCAAGCTGACTTTTCTACTACGACCATATTTGTAAATGTAGTTCAATGCTATTGTACAATACACAGTTCAATCATCGCATACAAATGCTCAAATTGTGGTCATAACGGCGACAAGTCACAACAAGAGTATTATTTCGTTAATGAAAAAGTTCTGTTGTAAATAAATTCTTAATATTTAATTGTTATTTCATCAATATATTAATACGTAACATATCAATGTGCATAGTAATATACCATAGGTGTCTTATCATGATAAGGGCGGTCTCAAAATGTGGTCCTCATGATAAGACGCTTTTACATACTTTGGAGAGTCCGGGCATTAGATAAATTGTATTAGTTAAAAAGTAAAAAAATGATGCATAACTAATAGGTACAAGCATTTTCTATGACATCATTTTGTTTCAATACATCTTATAATATACAGCGCAACTTAACTTTCTTGTCGCCGTTATGACCGAATACCAAATGCTCTTTTTAGTCAAAATTTTAAAAATAAGATTCAATTAAAATCAAATTGTACCACCACTGAGTTATTCCCTAGAGTGGACAATGATGCTTAAATAAGGCAAACTGATTGTGAAGCGAAGAATTTAAAGACTCATAAAATGGCTGAGTTTAAAAAAAACTGTATTATGCAACCCTATAGTTTAGTAAGACTAGAGAATCTTTAAAGTATCTGATGTTTCATTAAATGCTCTAACATCATATAGGTTAGAAATTATTAAAATGAATGCTTAGTTTTATTCAACACTACGGCCCATATTCATCACAACAGTCAGTTAAGACTAACTCTCAGTTAAATTATTATTTTTTAACTGAGAGTTAAAATTTAACTCCGGCATGGGGAGAAGTTAAATCCTTAACTGTCAGTTAGTTAATAGATATTCTTAAGGTTTTGTTGGATCATTTTATTTGTATTTATCATTTTTATAAATATGGCTAAACGTCCTCGCATTTATTATGCGTTAGATAATCCTTTAGACAATTTTGATGAGTTAGATTTATACCTAAGATTCAGATTTCCATGCAATGGTATTGAATGGTTAACTGAAGTTTTGCAGGATTTTTTTTCTCTACAATCAATTTGGGCTTTTCTATTTCCACTTATAAACACGACGGTCTTCTTTTCTTTTTCAACTTTTTCTACTAATAACCATTCACTTTCTTTTGTATAGCCAATTTTACGAAATCTTGATGTAGTCATTCTTGTTGTTTATTTATCTTACAATTTATAATATACAATTATGGTGTATGATTCCGTAATGGCTTATTGTAAGGTAATTTGTTAATACGGGCCATAGATTTATACTATGGGTTTATTGAAATCTATTAAATCTATTAAAATTTCCCTAAACGGGCAGTTAGTTAACTGGCCACTTAACTGACAGTTGTGAATTACAGTTAAATTAAAATTTAACTGAGAGTTAAGCCCTAACTGTCAGTTAGTTTAACTGACAGTTGTGAATACCGGCCTACAAATTAAAAACATCAACCCATAATTACAAATAGGTTCATCAAGTTATAGCAATCTGATTAGTTGATTGCATAAGTGATAAGGGGGTCTGTCAAGTTACAGAAATTTATTTGCAGTGAAGCCAAATTGCTTTTGATTGATTACTTTTTCTGACATTGAAAGAGTATTACATAGGTAATAAACTTGCATATATGATATCCATACACTATATTTTAAGTAATATCATTTTTTCTATGCATAGATAGCAGTGTTGCCACATAGCAACTGTAGGCCATATATCGCAGGCTATAAAAAAATCGCAATACCCTATGTATAACAAAAATCGTTATAAAAATATCAAATACCATACAAAGCCTATTAAAACAGCTGAATTCAGTTTAAATGTTCACAAATGTACTAGTATAAATGATAAATTTATATACTGTAATTAACCAAAATGACAAAATCTATTTGAAATACATTGTCTTTGAACAAAAGTTAGAGTCCCTGAACATGACACAAAACAGTTCTACTGCTGAGTCTTCACAATTGAATGATTTGGATGTTTCAACAATATGCAAGGTCCATCTTATTTCAGCCTCCATAATTACTTTTGGGGATTTCGATTTTGATGAGTCCAAACCTTTTGCAAAGAAGGATGTCACACTCCTGACTTTTCTATCGCTTTCCTTAGAAGATAATTTGTTGTAAAATCAAATTTTCAATCTATGGATGCATTTGTATAGTACTACTTTACAGTACGATGCAGAAAAACGATATATTATTATTGATAAGTTGCATTTATTTTATAACATGAATTTAAACACAATAATTGCATATAATAATTTTGCTACAATCTTATATTATCATTAAAGCTGCATTCATTTGATAACAGGAATGTTTTTAACACAATAATTAAATTAAACTCTGAGTTAAAAGTTTATAATTATGTTGCTACATGTATTTACCCTCATTTGGTGCATTTTCCAAAAATGCAAAAACTTGGCTTTTGGTGAAAATATTTGAAGTCTTTCTAGTATATCCACTTTCACAGGATTTAAGTAATTGGGTTATTCGTGGCCATTTCTGTAGCCTTTCATCATACAACATTTGGAACTTATGATTCAACATAGAATAGAATGACTAAATACTACTGGCTGCATATTTCTTGTCATTTTTTCAAAAAATCAAAATATTGGATGAAGTGTTCTTCTGTAGGTTTCTTCTCATTTGTGCCTGAAAATTCTATGAATTGCCCCATCTACATTTATTTATACCTCTTAGCATTTTTTATAGGTTTCACATTATCCAATATTTCTTCTACAGACTTTTTCATGATAAAAACAAAATTAAGATTTCTAATATAGTGTAACAAATTTCCGTTTCCTGTAAAAATCAAAATGCATAGAAAAAGATTACATACTCATTATTAAAGCCCTTTACAATACTCGGATGTCTATTAAACCTTGTATTGTAAAGTAAGTCTTTACCAATTTCGAGTAAATAATCATTTTGCAAGGAAAAATAAGACATTTATTGCTCACCTAAAAGAACTAATTTTTGTCAAAAGATTGTTTTTCAATAGGTCATGAGTTTTCATTTCTTTCAAAATGATGTTGATATGGATTAAATTATATGTACACAATATTGACTTAATGAGTAAAAACTTGTGGTTGTCATTTGCCATAAAATAATAATCATTTATGATTTAAAACTGAAAATAGTTTTGAATTTCAAACCAACAAGATAAAACATAACTGAATTTTGAATGTACAAAATATCATACTATCATACTTGCAATCTCCATAACACAAACTTTTTCCAGTTAATCACAATCAGTATTAAATGAATCACTAATTGCAATGAATAAAACAATCCACCATTGTCCTTTATTTTTATCAAATGAGAATTTTCATTCCTTGATTCTTGGTTCAATTAGTGCTTATTTACAATCTTTAATTTTTATAGTGATATGCTGTGGCATGTAGTAATTTATTAGCGAGATGAAGACCTTCATTTCTTTGAATTTCATTGAGTCTTACTAAATGCCTCCAATCAATTATGTCTATTCCAGGTACACTGATTAAACCGATTGAGTCCATTGGATTTTGTATGAGCTTAAGCATATGATATGGATCCAATAATACAAAAATAGGGTGATTTATTCATTTTGGATTTGGTATGAAGCATTTTAAATTATCTGATTTAAAAAAAGCCCCTAAAGGTTCAACGGTCTTGAGATTAGCTGGTTCACTGTCAAAGGTTAGGTTTATAGGTAAACATCTTAGATCAGTGAGCTCTTCAATCACTATTCTAACAATGGAAGCTTGAAATTGACTATCAATACCATTACAAAGGGAATGGTATTGTGGCCTAATGGAATTTTCCTATGTAGCTTAATTTTAGTTGTTAATGCTTCATTTGCCTACTATTTAGATTTGAAAGCTCTTAATTCTTCATCATCGCCAAAAACGTTGCCTAAGTGCATCCTATTCTACTTGTTCCTTGATAGACATGCCATCAATGGATAGGCACAGATTTCAAATTGCCAGGGCTATTATTCCCTTTTTTCTGTTCAGCTATTAAGTCAAATGAATTCTTAGAAAATCCTGGATTATGATCAAATTCAAACATCCATCTAATAATTTAATTAAAAAGAATCTGATTATTTATGAATTAAAATTATACTACTGAATTAATATTTTCATAGATAATATATATAACAATGTATATACTGAATAGATGAAGGTTTCCTGGAGCATCATTTAATAATATATAGTAAGTTAATAGACATGCGGTAGATTATAGAATGATAATTGCCCTCACTATAGTTCAATGATGTCAGAAATCTATGGCATGGTAAAATTTCTGCCATTTTTCGAAAGTCTGAATAACGGTTGCACTTGACAAAGTTTATCGAAATGTGTTATTTTGCAGTAAACAAACAGAATTCATTCAATCGCATGAATTCTACTTAGAACAAGTATGGTTTTACAACTATAAAGAAGAACTATTCTAACTGTTACACTATTAAACTCGAAATATTACAAATTAATTGAACGTACAATTTGAAAATCGTCAGTGAAAATATTTTCCAAATGAGTCTGCTGTTGGGGCATGGAAGATTCGACAACAGGTATATTGTTCTGACATTGAAGATGAGAATTATATATAGGATTCAAAGATGAAACGATCTTTTCTAAATCGACTTTAGATATATTTTGAAAATGACTAACGTCCCCCTTTCCATTTTGTTTCGGAGGTGGCATACTGTTTAAGTTAAAATTCGATTTCCATAAAAATTACCTTACCTAAATGAGATGACAAAATTTCAATTGATATACCTTACAAAAATAATTAACCACTAACCAAAGATATAAAGATAGGAGACATCGGCTTTTAGCTGAAGTTTTGACTCCTAAGGACTATTAACAATTTCATGAAAGGTACTGTCGTCGACATATTTGATCTAAATCGTTGATCATCAATATAAATGCTAAAGGTCCTGCGGGATACCGGCGTGAACTTCTTGCCATTCAGAATACAAATTACAGTATTTAACTCTATGGTATCGAGCAAAGATAAAGAGGAATATCATAAAAATAAAAGAGAAAGGCTGAGCACACTGCTAGAATCAATGTTTTGGAGAACACTCCCTTATCAAGTGATATAAAAATAATGATACAACATTGGGTATTTAAATATAAGAGTAAAGTAAAATTTCTCTATAACGTACTTTAAAGGACTGACATGAGAATTATGTTATAGCAAAAACATAAATAGTATAGTTATATGTACTAGCACTGTTTATTTTGTAAAAAAAAATCGGTTATTTGCTTTTGCTTAAGACTGCAAGGTTGAAACATGTAGTGCATTATCAATTTTACTTAAATATGAAAAGATATCACTAGTATTAGATTGTCTTTGGATTCAAAATAATGTTAAAGCGCTGATAATGAATCCATAGCTGATTTAGTTGATGGTAAAGGTTCAAAGTCATCTTCGTCATCACTCGGTTGATCAGCATTGGGCATGTTGCGGATGTGCGTGAATATCTCCACGGCAAAAGATGGTGCATCTTCATCTATCTGAGGATATTTGAAACCAATTTCTCATCTCAGAGAGCAGCGTGCATTAAAGAAATACATTTTGTTATAATTGAGAAGGTGGAAATCTAATGGAATGCTAATCCATTGGGGTTTCCCCGCGTGGGTTCGAAATGCCACTTTCACGACCACTCACAGTAGAAGAGAAATGGGGCAAGTGATTTGTTGGCTCAACGATGCCAGTCTCAATCATCTGTAGAGCATTTTAGCTGTATTCGTCGAAATTTAGCACTGTTTAGGACTTGTTCCACAGAGAGATGGTAATAGCTACCACTGACTTGCCTAAATAATATAAATTTTAATAAACAGTTTGTTTTCTACTTTACATTTGTAGAAAAAAATTGTCCTATTGTAGAAGAAAATCCTATCTCCTATTTTAAACTTTATTCAAATTATTATTATATTGCAAGTGTTAGTATAAAAAACCTCTGTGGGCTAAATAAATTTACAATAAAACATTTTGAAATAAGTCTACAACCTGTAGACTCCAAATTCACCCTCAAGCCTATCAGACTGAAAGTTTTCCAAAAGAACATAAGAAAACCACATCGGTAGGAGATCAGCACACAACTTTACAATCCGTGTCAGTGTCACCAAAAAAGCCTGTCTAGTTTCTGCTGATATCTTTAGAGAAATTTCTTTGGTTTTCTCTGTAATCCAGTTGTTTTTCAGATTTTTCAAATGATGAACAGTGTCAAATAAAAGATAAATGGTAGATTTGTTATGTGACATTGACCAAGGGGGAGAATTATCATGCTTGTTGTCTCAAAGAAGCTTATCAAGTCTTATCAAGCTGGTAAGTAGAAGCTGTGTGTTTGTTGGATGATTGTCACATAAAGTAGCCACCCACCACTGTACCATTGAATTTACTGATTATTGGGAGCAATCGTTGAATTTGCTTAACCAAAAACTCAGTCTTTATGGCATAAATAGGTATTGCAGACAAACAAATCGTCGGTGATATAGCATACAGACTCAAGTCGAAATAGCTGATTTTTCAGGAAGCGCTTTTAAAGAAGGTTGATAGTTTAAAATCTTTATGCTGTTTCACATTTCAAATTTATAGAAACTTTCACTGTTCCATAGTTTGAAGATAAGTGTATAGAATAGGTATACATTACAAATTGTCATTTAGTATGAAAATTTAGGAAATTATGAAAGCTTTAACAACTTGAGTCAGTATGCTAAAATAAAATTAAGAGAAACTATCAACAAAAGGACTCAAGTATTTCCTTCACATAAGGATGAGAGGTCAACGAATTTTTCAGAAGAAATCTTTGGCGGAGCTTTATAAAGACGATTAAGAACTGTATTTCCGGTAGCTGACTGTCTTGGCATTGGTAAGGTGATTGAGTCAAAGAGGGCATCACTGTGGAGATACTAAAAAAAGCAAAAGTACCTATTCATTTAATGAATCACCTCTCATAAGTTGTTTGATCATGAATGTCAGAATTGTATGAGCTGGTTGTGTGGGTTCATCTTCAGAGTTACTAATTATATGATTGCCGCGAAATCGCCATGAAGCCTGAACATATACTTCCCTAGATAATCCCTAGAAGTTCCTAAATAAATGTCAAAATGTATCCTATTAATAACCAACTTTTAATTTGGCTATAATTTATAATAGTCAAATAGTTATTTATAATCATACTAACATGTACCTGTTGCAGTTTGCATATGGCAGGATGATGGAATACCGCTGGAAAATACAGAAGGTGGATGTTTTGGTCTTGTGGGAAAATTCCAAAATCCATAAGCTATTATCCAATCATTCAATGCAGGAATTAGCTGTCTAAACAAGAGTAAAGTTACTATTAATTTAATAGTAATCCGAGATAAATTCATAACAAAATATTTTGTCAGGCGCATCATATTTTTAAGAAATTATTAAATTTATACAAATAAGAATATACGAATGATTGTAATGTAATAATTATAAATAAATCTAATTTATGACTTTAAATTGACGATGCAAGTGTACACACTTTGCTTTGGTGAGGCGTTTCCTAAAACCAACCAGTGCTTCTAGTAATCCCATAAAGTCTTCATACTTCACTGCGTGCTCTAGATTAAATGCCAGACAGCTACACAGCAACATGGAGACTGCCTCGAGAGCACTCTTAACTCGAATCTCCACTCCATTTGTGGACACTGCTTCTGTAACAATATATATTTTCTGACTGGAATCAGTGACAGCATCGAACGGTAAGTTGAGCTTCATGCAGGCGCAAGCTAAAACGGTCTTGACCATTTCATCCGTATCACCCAAACCATACACACCAAAGAATTTTGGGATATTTTTATACCTCTTCATAAAAAATTTATATTAAAAGATAATCGAATGAAACTTCGAAACACTTCCTCTTCTAAGTTAATGTAGCTAAATGGGGGATCTTGATAGGCGGAAGCCTATCAAAATACAAAATACAAAATTATGTAGGAATAGCTGACTGTTTCAATTGTACTTTCTTGTGATGAGGTACTTAAAAGCTGAAAGGGTCAGAATGATTTGAACAAATATAAATGAACTTTTTCTGTTTATCCATTTTATTTGATGAGAATTAGTGTTCTGATTTTAGAGCATTGATCCATCGGTGTTTTCTTTTGCAATTTTTAAGAAAACTGTAATTAAATTCAAATAGTTTGTATCAAAATGGCCATCAAGCATTAAAAAACAGGTTTTATATAAAATCTTTTTAGCTAAATAAATAGTTAATATAATGTAGATTCTACAAAATTTATGAAAATCCAAATAAAATATTTCTTAATGAACCTTCAATGTAAAAACATAATGTTTATTATAACTACATTATCGTAGAAACTTAAAATAGATAATTATAGTTGCTTATTAAACATTGTATACATTAAATTTATAAGGTATAATATATCGTTTAATAGTAACATAAAAAATATGCAAACAAGTCTTGCTCCCTTTTTTTCACTTTCCAATCTTTTACAACACAAACTTTCATCGCATCCGCCATATTGTTAAACTCAGCTGTAAACGGGGGTATTCCAGCTATGGCCAATTCTTATTATGAAGATAATCTTATTACTTATGATTGCTTCTTATTATTATTTTATCTATTCCTTAGTTTTACATCCCTCTTGAATAAATTGGTCATGATAAATATTTTTAATTTTCAGATGCTTATGATGAGGACTTTAGCTATCGCAAAAATGTAAGTTATTAATTTACAAATAAATAGTAGTATTGAATTGTTATCAAAAAATTGTATAATCTTTATTTTAAATTCAGTTCAAACATTTTTTTTATTTAGCTAGTTCAAATGATTCCATTTTTATTATTTCTAGCCTCCTCGTACAAGAAAGAAAAATCGCTATTATGAGGAGTTTGATGATCCTCAAAGAAGTTATCGATCAAGAGGTAGTGATCATCATGATCGGAGTGAAAGTCGAGGTGAGACCCGCATATATTCATCTCCCCGACATCACCCTTCCACAAGTCAACAGGCGACGCCTTTACCACCTCCTTTGGATGTTAGTCCCCAGAAAATAAGGAAAGGCAGCAAACCTGTAAGTGGTTTTCATAAACAACAAGTTGTTTTTTATTTATTTATTTGATGAATGATCACGTCTCTAATATTGCCGATTTTTAATTTGTTTCAGTCAAAGCAAATTCCTGGAGGAATGCCATGGCGATCACCCTATCCAAACAATGAACGGCGACAGGCACAATTAAGTGCCTTAAAACTTCGAAATGTTCTAAAGCTTCCTAAAGCTCACAAATGGGTTTTCTACGAATGGTTTTATTCTAATTTGGATAGGTAATAATTTTATAATATCATAGGTCCTCTATCTATTGCATTATACAATTTTTATTGTATTAAAATCATAATTCAATGGGCACAGTTGGAAAATATTGACTTCCATAGATTTTCGTGATTGACCCCATGGAAAATTTGAGGATTTATATTGAAGCGTAGATCATAGACACCAACTTAATTAGATTTCTTATTGGGGCAATAATATTATACAATAATACCATGGAAATCTATGGACTATGGCATGATAATACCACTCACCTAGTTCGTGGTATTATTGCATAAAATACTTTAGCATTCCATCTCTCGGCTTGTCATGATAGATAATAATGCTGATTGCTTGAAATTTAACAGGCCACTGCTACTTGGAGAGAATGATTTTCGCATTTGTCTGAGAGAAAGTTATCCCCAATTGAAGACGCGTAAGCTTACTCGCACACAGTGGTCACTTATTCGTCGTTTGATGGGAAAACCACGCCGATGTTCTTCCGCATTTTTTGAAGAAGAACGACGCGCTTTGTTGGAAAAACGGAATAAGATTCGTACATTACAAGCCAAGCGAGCAGTGGAATTGGAGTATTTGCGTGATCTTCCTGATGATATGCATGTGCCAATGCCGCTTGTAATCGGTACTGGGGTTACCGCAAGGTAACAGAAAATTGGATTTTTGATTCTCTATTTTTTACTTTAACTTTTATGTTAATAATCTTTTTTCTCTCAACCATTAGAGTGCGCTACCCTACAGATGGTCTCTACACTGGTGTAGTGGACGCCATTGATTCTATTCATCACTGTTATCGTATCACATTTGATAAGCCAACTTTAGGAACACGCTCCATACCAGATTATGAAGTGCTCAGTATTCAACCGCAGGAAACGATTCCTCTTTCTGCTTACAAGACGCAACACAAAGCTAGTAGAAATCTTTTCATGAGTCCAGCTAGACTTCTGGCCCAGTCCGCTTTGCAGGTTGAAATCCATTATGAACAATTTCCCGATAAATTGAATTATGTAATTGTTAAGTGTCTAAGGGAAATTTTATTTTTACTTTATAATCTAGGGTGTACGTCACCATTTGCAACACGCGAAGCATGGTCATATTGGAGACTCACAAGATTGTTCGTTGTGTCAGGCAGATAACATTTCTGGCTCTCCATTGAAATCTTCACTGGCTAGTATTGATCCCACGGCTCAACAATTGCCTGGCGAAAGTCATAGTGGTGCTAAGCTTCTTTTAAATGAATCTGATATTTATGGAGGCTATCCTATGAAGTTTTTGGTCATGGTGGTAAGTTAGTGAAATATAGAATTTATCTCATTTCAAATATTCACTCACGACAACCATTGTTTTTTCAATTCTTATTTTAATCTTTTGTTTTAGACTAAGTTATCGAAAATTCTTGAAGTAAAAAAACTTTGCTTAGAAGAGCTTAGAGACTGTAATACTGAGGCTGAATTGATGGTTAGTACTATATTTTAAAATATTTTGTTATTTTGATTTGAGCCATAATTTAATCACATAATTTCAGCCATAATTGTTTTTTGTTATATGATATATTTGCAGCTGTCAACTAGACAAGGAATTCCACTAGAATTTCAACACACTTATTTAACTTTGATTGTTCATCTGGAGCGCCTCAATAAAGAACTCTCTCAGTATCTGGCTCACGTCTTGCAATATGCAAATGAGGTAATTTAAATTTGAGCTCTTTTTGCGTTGATATAATTTATTTAATCACACTTATGATTGCTGTGGTTTATGTAACTGAATGTAACTGTGGTCTTTTCAGATCGCCCAAGAACATGGTGTTATGCCATTGGAGCAGGCGTCCGATTTAAAGCAAAGAGCTGAGGATGATGCCTACGATTTAGTAACTCAGGTTAAAAATAGTCAAGTAAGCTATTATATATACTAAATCACCTCATTTTATTTTGTGCAAAACATAAAAGTATCTAAAAAATGTGTTGTTTTTTCTATTAAGGGTCAACGTCTAAAGAACATGAAGAGTCTTGATTTAATTACAAAACTCACTGGCTTGCTCGTGCAAGTTAGGGTAAGATTGTTGATTTGAAATTTCATAAGTCATGTCAATTTTTAAGTTTTTTGTCTCAAACTATTTCCACCCTTAATCCATAAAAAGGTAAATAATGTTGTTATGGTGTTTTTAATTTTTAGTCTCTTTATGATCAAGAAGGCACAGCTTTTGAGTGTTCGAGTGTGTTTGATACTCTACGTGAATTGAAATCAAATCTTCATAGCAGCAATGTCACGTAAGTTTTAAAAAGTGTAACAAAATAAGAACCTGGTAAATTGATGAATTTATTGAAATGCAACAACTATTTTATTTCAGAGTGTTTGAAAACAATGTTGAAGTTCCTATGATTGACACAATGAGTGGTCTTTATCCTTTAGGAAATTTAAATTCCTTCTTTTACTCTCATCCTAACCACACTCAATACATTTAGAGCTGTAGTATGTGTTCACTATTCATTGTGTTAGCATGAATTCTATAATTATTATGTTAACTTGGATGTAAATTTTTTAATGAACCTTATATTTTTTTAACTAAACTTATCGTTAAAAATGTATTTTTAAAGTTTTAATGTAAAAATATAACTATCATCAATTTCTAAAAACTTCATCTGAATGAGTTTAAAATGTTTTATTCCTAATTATCTCAGGAACAGCAAACTAGGTACTGTATGAATATTTACCTTGTAACATAATTATTAAATAAATGTTCTTTTTAAACATAAGTCCGACCCATTTTTCTATAATAATAAAATATTCAGGATAAGTATATACATTTTAATTAGGTACAAGTTATGATTGAACATACCCTAGGGATAAAAACGGCTCGAAAGCTGATCAGACTTATACCTTTTTAAAATACAATAGAAATAATAAACATTCATTACATACATAGTTAATATATGAATATATAGTTTAGCATAAGTGGGTGGAAAGAAGTACCTATAATACGAAAATACATTGAGTTTAAATGAATCACGACAAAAAAGGAAAGTGATAGTATGAAAAGATAAAGTAAATAACATAAAGTTCTGAATCTGTAAATGGGAAGTTTATTTAAACCTTGTTTAGCACATAAGTACTTAAGAAATATTCCTCTAGTTTCATTTTAAATGTATTTCTGGATTTTATAAGTAGATTCCATAAAACCATTGCTCTCTCAGTGATCTTATTGCTCTTAGTATATGCCTCAGTATTAATTTGAAAGTTATTTCTCAAGTTTCTATCATTAATAGTTGTTAATTTCCATGTGGCTATGAGATACATTTCGTTTTTACCTTTGATATATATAACTTTGTGGCTTATTAATAAGAATCACAATAAGTTTTTCCCTCTGATAAAACTTACAAATTAGATTCTATTCTATTATTTGAATAGATTCGATTTTAATAGCTCTGGTTTTGTTCTGGTATACTGTCTTGTAATGATTTGTACCATTTTTCCTATTTTGTTTATACATACTAGTTTGATAGCCGATATGGAGGCGCTGAATAATCTTTAGATTTTGTGATTCAAATAATATAATAATTTGTATATTTTCTTCCATGTATCTCATCATTTGTAATATAAGATCAAAAGGTAATTGATCTATGTTATTTATTAATGCATTTTTAATTGAATATTGAAATTATGTGTAATGATTTAAATTTAGTTCTAATATAATTCATTTCCTTTACACCATAAAACAATTTTCAGAACATTTTGGGAATTTTTGGCCTGCATATTCCTTTATTCCCAGTGCCACTAATTATTTGATGTCTAAAAATTAGCATAATCTATTCATAACTAACCAATTAGTTCATTGATTTAATGTCATAACCATTTTCCAAATCACACTACAAATTAAAAATGTCAAACCTATTGACAAATAGGTCAGTCAAGTTATAGACAAAATTACTCAAATCTGATTGATTGTTTCCATAACTTAATGGTAAATCCATCCATTTTTATTGGTTAATCTTATAAGTTAATGTCTAAACATATGTATTGACATGTTATGTGGGAAATCATATAAATGTATTTGGTATAGCTTGACATTTTTATTTGCAGTACATAACCAAGCAGCTATCTGTTTATAGCGAAAAATATCACTATTCATTTGCTTTAGGTTATACTTCTTTATCCATCTATAGGATACTAAGTATTCATTTTTACACTGAACTGTGGCATATATGTGCGTGTATTAAGTAAAAAAATTAAAGTAGGAAAAATCATTTTTAATAATCGGTAGTTCTACAATTAAGCTGCTGAAAATTATTATTAAATTTACTTGTTTTATAAGTTTCAAGTGACATGGTAATCATGACATATGTGAGAGTTTGCTAGATATGAAAATAGAAATGCAACTTTTTTTTCTAAAATCCAAAATCCAAATTTCCCTGATATAGTAGAAACATTGCCACAAGCAACCAATAGTTTTGTTATAAAATATACTACTAAGTATGACTACACTGTAAACCTAGTTTACTTCTATGATTTTGCTTGGATAAATAGCACTTAGCATTTCTTAAATTCTAAATCTTTTTAAGGTTTAAAATAATATTTATTTACTTAGTTCATTATATTTATAATATCTGTACACACATGTCTAAGGAAAGACACCTGAATCACATTATATTAATACCATGCAAATAATCAATATATTATTTTTTTATTTTGAATGATATTTATATACTATTTCTTATATTTTAGATTATTTAAAAAAATGCTTGTAAGTTCAGTTGTGTCTACTTCAAATACTTTTCAAACCACTTGCACAATTGAATCTGCTAATTCTAAGGGGCAGCATTGGCCCCTGAATCGAAACAGTCAGCCTACCCATAATGAATGTGATAAAGTTACATCGGGTCAGTTTATGGTTAGTAAATTGGATGATGATTCTGACAATGAAGATGACTGTTTTTGCCAGCTTGGTTGTCTAACTTCAGGCAATGGCTCTGCAACTCCAGGACCACGCCATAATGAAATTCTATCAACCAGTATAGAAATGCTGATGCAATATAAAGGAGAGACTGTTGATCAATCCATCAATGCATTAGATAGTGATAATGATATCACCGCTGCTTCTTGTAATAAAGCTATATTTAGCATTGATGAGAGTCTAACCAAACTATTGGAATGTTTAACTCTAGCTTATTCAGGAAAGATTACAAGTCCTAAATGGAATCAATTCAAAGGTGTAAAGTTTCAACTCAAGGATAAAGTACGACTGAACAATATTATTTGGCGTGAATATCACATGCAATGTGAGTTGGGATTCACTACAAATTTACAAAAAATAATCTTTGTGAACTTAAATAATTTTAACTCCTAAATTTTGAACTTTATTATTACATATAGATGTGAAACGGAAGAAGCCAATTGTTGTGCATTTTGCTGCTCCTCTTACTGAGAATCATGGTAGAGCTGAGGTATATAATCCTATGTCATTCAACATACAATATAGCACTCACTAGCATTCTTTTCTAAACACAACTAGAAAGCTAAGAAATTTAATTCTTTTTTTGATAGAAAGTTTCATTAAGTTATTGCTTCTCTTTAAGTACTCTGAAACAGTGAATGATTAAAGCTAAAATATTTTATAAGAGAGTAATAAATTGACCATATTTTATTGAATTCAGGCAGTTGTTATGGAAGGTAAATATTGGAAAAGACGACTCGATACTATCTGCAATGAATACAAACGCTGGCGAATTTGGTATAAGAATCGTACTAAGCATCATTCAGGGGATGTGGAAGTTAGCAATGCCGAATTGTTAGAGTTGACTGCTAAACATGAGGTATTTACTCATCTAAATGGGATTAAATATCCTATGGTAAGTCGTTAACTGATCAACGTATGATTGTGTTCTTCAGGTTCGTCGCTTACAAACGAAACGCCCCAGTCCACCGCCAACCCTCGACGACATTTTCATGGACTTCGACAGTTTGGATCTATTTATGGACCAGCCGTTTACATTTCCTAATCCGCGTGACATTGGTCAATTGGGGAATGCTGACATCATGCAGCCTGGCTTGATTCAGTTGCAGCCCAATCTGGATGATGTCGTGATGTCAGATGTGCTCTACAACATTCTGCAGTCTTCTGGCAGTATGGCGATGGATAATGATAATACCGTGTCCTGGCAGAGCAGCACTCACGGTACAACTTCTGATACTTTCTCAGGTGAGGATGTGAGGATAAAAGATCGCCATTCGTATTGCAGCAATTGATTGATTCATACTAGTGGAGAAGATGAATTTGATTTATTATTTCTAAGGTTGTTCTCCCATGGTGATGGACACGACAGCTTCAGTGTTGCCTTCCAGTGTAATGCAACAACAGCATACACCGAATCTTCGCTCCGCATTGCTCCAAGATTCACCAATGAACTTCGTGACATCGTCATCTCAAATCATTGACGTAACTGGTCTTCCTATTCAACAGGTTAACCAACAATCTCATCTTGCTTCATCTCATTCTTCCAGTTTTCATCCTCACACATCCAAGTGTAAGTTCGTCTGCATTCTGTGAAACCTTTTGTCTACCAAAGGATTTTTATTATTGCATATTGATTGTCTCTGTGGATGTACAGTCATTGATTTTGATTTTTAACATCGGCTTTTATTCTTTGACACTCTCCATAAAGTATTGTTAAAACTTTCAAATTTCAGGCTCTTATCCAGAAGGACCTCAAGGATCTCAGTTTCTCGTACCTTCTATACCAAGTGTTGCCCAAACAGTAAATTATCCAAAACAGAGCAAAAAGTCTCAATCCAACCATTTTCAAAACAGAGTCAAAGTGCGAAAGCCAAACAGGCCAGTTTTTATCCAGCCGAAGGTGAGTATTCATTGAATATTATTAAGAAATTCTCATTAAACTTTTACATTTTGCATTTCACAATTCTAATTTGTTTCATTTATCGTAGAATTTGTTTACTACTAAGAGTAGTATTTTCTCTACTTTTTAAATTAATACTGTCAGAAAACAATTTGATATTTCGTATTGGTTTGTGTATCTATGATTACAATGTACTTTAGTTAAATTGATAGGAAAACTTTAGGAAGATCAAAATTTCCTAATGTATTCTACAATTTAATCAAATTTAGTTGGATCTCCCTACCAAGAGAGCTCCCGTCCCAATCGCCCCCAACCCTGACCCTATGAATCATCCACAGGGTAATTCATTAGCCTCCCAGTTTTATTCCCCGCCAGTGACCACGCAGATGTTCTCTCCGGTAGATAAATCGTCAAGCAAACAATCGTTAACTAGAAACAGGTCGTCCGGTACTCTCACCTCCGTGACCACGACAGCTCCAGCTACTCAAGATTGTCAATCTCTTCTCAAGATGGTGAACAAGGTAATGTTCTTTCATTTCACTTACTTCACATCTACTCGCTCGGTATTAGGAGGAAGTATTTATGGATCTTCAGGATCCCAAATGCTTGTAGACGACTGTCTCAATTAACAATTAACGCTGTCTATAATCGTGTGGTTTGATATTGAAATTAAGAGAAACCAGCAACCACCAGCTGCCAGTTATCTTTTGTGGGAAAGTTCAGATTGATTTGTGGATATTTTTTTTACCTTTTAGTAATGATTTAATTTTTCTTCTTCGATGCTCAGGTGAAAACTTTTTGTATATTATAATCATTTTTAAAATGTGCAGTTAACATGCTGTTTGTAATATTTGATTTCATATCGAGGCAGACTTTCTCCTCCCTCTGTTTGATAGACAGCAGCAGTTCTCATAATTCATATGTTGAATGTTATAGCAAGGTTGTTTTCAATATCTTCATATCTCATTCTGTATCACTATGAGTGAGTGCGTGCGCGCCTGTTTTGGTATGATTTTAGAATCACGATGAATTTGCGTCTATACTACTTGAGATTGGATTGTTGTTAACTTATTCTCGAGATAACCTATATTAACTGATGGAATGAATATTTATAGTTATAATTAAAAACTACTGTATTCTGTGAATTTCTTGTGGATTATTTGTGAATTAGTGTCTGTAAGATAAATAGATAAACACATCGATCATTAAATTGATGCGAACATATTTTTTATTATCAGGGCGATAAATCATTCAACTGTCATCAACTAATGCTTTCCCGCCTTCTTACCTTCCTTCTACTTTCTTTCAAATTGATTTATTCAGCTTTAGAATGTATCGATTGTATCATTGTAATACGAGCAGCTCAGGGGTGCAGCATGCCTGCCTCTCATCCGATGGGGATAGCCGGTTCTACTCTCATCAGAGGCACATAAATTTCCAATTATCTTTCAAGCTATTATTTGAGGGCCCTATAATGTGGATTAGGAGATGGTGTTGATGGTGTTGGATGCTCAGCTCCTTGTAGAAATGGATCCACCTAATCAAGGCTAAATCTTCTTCCTTTATACCCCATTTTGAGTGTTATTTATAAGTATTCTCATTCTGCGGGAAAGCAGTGGGGTAGGCAGGTGTATCAACTCTGCATACCCTACTAACGATGGCATTACTCATTTATAGGTGATGACTGGAGGCAGCGTGGAGGATCTCTCGCCCCAAATGAATATGCGCAACTTGTATCAACCACCTTTGCTTCAACAGTCGAGGAAAACTTTCCACAACAATGCTCCTCCTCCTCTTCCTCTTCCTCCTCCTCCTCCTTCGACAGTCACCGGCTCCCACTCTCTGGTGACTCGACACTCCTCTAATCCGTATTCCCTCACCACCTGCAATGCAAATGGCCCACTGCCCTTGAATGCCCATGTCGCATCATCGTCTATGGCGCATGGTGTGACAGCTCCCATGCAGGTCAGGCGATTCTCTGACACGGCCTGCTCCAACTCTGCCAATTCGGCTGTCTCCTCGCCGACATTTTATCTCGGAGAGCGGAGGCCGAGTCAAGTGATACATTTGGAAGACCTTTTAAAAAGTTAGAAGGAATTTTCATAATTAGAGTGGATGATATTAAATTGGTGTATCAATTTTGTCTAAATCAAAACTATTTTGCAGATACGTATATTTATTTTATGCTGTGTTTAGTATGTTCATTATATGTTATGTACAACCTGTAGACTAGAATCATTTTTAGTAGTGCATGACAATTTTGATTCTAATTGTTAAACAAAAATGCGGTCTTTGTGTCTTTGTATGAGGTGGTACATATTATTGACTATCAACCGAGAGATTATGAAAAGTCGTCTTCTTTCTTAATTGTCAATTCCATAGCTGAGTGCGTACAAATTATTCTATGAATTGTTGATGATCGATTAGGTCTGCTATTGATTTCTGTTAGTAGAAAATTACTTTTGAATCAATATCAGCGTGGTAAATATCACTCTCTCTCTCTCTCTTACTCACTCACTCGCATTAAATATGTAAGTGCTTGCCTCTTATTAGAGAGGTAGCCTGTTCGAGACCCATCGGAGGCAAACAAGTTTGTCAGTCAAACTACTGTGATATTGGCGTAGTATGTCCCGTCTTGTTTTTAGTTTCATTTTTAAAGTTCCCTAATTCCTCTACAATAATTTCGAGTATGCAAATGCGTATTGAAATGTTTGCAGCACCTTCAACCAGTCGATTTCCAGGAGGCAACAGTGGATCAGTTTCTCTCGCACCTCACATGTCGTATGCACCCTCCTCGATCTCCAATGGTCCCCACAGAACTCAGACGCAAGAGCAATCATTGAAGGAAAGTACACCCACCCCACACGCCTCTCTGTCTAACTCTCCCATTGGCAGTGACTTATCTATACTGAGTCCCTTATCTGGACAAACGGCTCTTAATGTTTTCAGCCCCGTGTCAAAGCAAAAGTTAGCGAGTAAGTCTCTACCCTGCTATATTTCTGATATTGTTTGATAATATGTTCCTGTAGATGTCAGTGTCGAGTCTCTATTCCTGTTGATGTCAGTGTCGAGTCTCTATTCCTGTAGATGTCAGTGTCGAGTCTCTATTCCTGTAGTTGTCAATGTCGAGTCTCTATTCCTGTAGATGTCAGTGTCGAGTCTCTATTCCTGTAGATGTCAGTGTCGAGTCTCTATTCCTG
>JAYMFX010066669.1:0-27413 GCA_036784945.1 Monocelis spectator
TGAGATCGGCAGGGTTACCTTCATTTAGAAGATCATCGAACAGTTTGTGAATGCCATGATTGTTTTCTGTACTTTTGATCAGTATTCGTTGATTATTTGGCTGCAGAATTTGATTTTCAATTTGCCTCCACAATCTCATTTAGACTACCACTCTATGCTAAAACCATTCTCGGATCTCAAGGAGTCTACCCATACAACATTTCGTTAAAATTGATTCAATGGTTGTCAGATTCTACATACAAGGAACAAACAAGTTCGAACACGAGCTATAATTGTATTCCTAAGCCTGGACATGATATCAAAACTTAAATGGATTTATTATCAAACCCTAACCCATATTCTTTATCCGATCATGCCTAATTTTCTCTCGCTAGAGAATGTTATATTTTGCCGTTATTTTACAATAAAATGACATTTAAAATTAGAGTTTAATGGACTTAAAAAAATATATTTAAGAAAATCACAATTACAAAAGAGAATGAAAAAGTAAATAACAAAGTATCTCTGGATTGATTACTTCTCTTTGGGGAGAAAAAATTCAATAACAATCAAATCTTCATAAAAAAATTTTGTATTGTATTGTATTTACTTATAGAGTTTACACATCATGAGGAATAATATGAATGAGTAGGAAGATAACCTCTACATTTAAAACTCTTACAGAGACAAGGTACTGCAGACACGGTCACATGAGAATCACTATCAAAACCATAATCATAAGAGACCTCTTCATTTGCATCAACATCTCTGAGAGAGAAAAAGGCTAAATATGGAATGTGAGAGTCAACTCGAACTGGGTAGACAGAAAGATTCGGTTCACACGAGTGATTGATCAGACTGGTGATAGAAGCATCGGAAAGGATGTCTAAATTGGGATCACCGTCTACAACAGTTTTGATTTCAGAACAGTCATCAGATGAGGAATGCCTCGGTATTTCTCTTACAGTAAGAATATAATTATGACTGTCCTTTAATCGACATTTCTCTCTGGATTCAGCTTCTTCCAGTGTGATCACTTCACCGAAATAAACACCTAAACAGGCGCCTTTGCAAATAGGATACTTGCTGATTACTCCACGACCTCGAGCTTTGGATCTGGCAATGACTTCCAGAGAGGGATGATTGAAAAGACAATTTTGAACCTGAAAAAGAAAAAGGAATATTTAGTAGATCATAAACAATCTAATCGCACCAAGATTCTCTTGATTAAATCAAACAGTTCTGTTACAGATTCGTAACCTACTCTAGAATACTGCGATCCTCTGATAGTTGGTATGAAGAAACAGTAAGCTAACGAACTAAACACAATTCAACTCCGATCTCTCAGAATAATACCCTAAATGATATCGCCTCAGTTAGCAGCCTATCTGGAACATAGACTTTCAATATTGTTCTGTTATGTATAAATAAACACCTATTATCCTAAGTATGGAATTTATCCTAAACAATTTTCCAAACAGAGTTTCTGCAAGTAAGTCGGTTGTCTGTCTGGTCCATTATTTTTAAATGCACATCAAAAAATTATTTCTGTATCATTAAAATTGAGCTTACAACACGGTTGACACATTCAGATTTCAAACAGGAGCATTCATCATTGCACTCAAATATAGGGGGTGGATCATGAGGCTTCTTTAAACATTTATTGCTATCATAAGCGGATTCACCACCTCTGAGCATGCATTGACAAGACTCCGCGAGACACATTCCTTGAGCACAGGAACAACCAGGCATTTGATTGGTCACTTGCTTCAAGTCTAGTTCTTGGCTGTAGAATAATTCCATAAGTAAATATTGTCTAATAATGACAAATGGGTTTGATCTAAAATCAAAATTTACAGGCTGAAATTACAGTTTAAGAGCTTGCGATTCTAAAGCTCCCAAAAGCTTCCAAATTACTCTATACATCACAAGCCTGGTGGAAGTTTAGCCCAAAACACCAGAAAAGTTTGGTATTATGATACATTCACTGCACATATGTACTGATATCATTATTATTTAGTTGAAGAAGAATTTTCTATTCATGTGATAAAAATTATATGGACAAAAAATATCAAGTCAAAAACCTTCAAGGCAGTTCTAAAGATATTGCCTTTGTCACAGTCACGTGACTATAATCCATGAAGGCCTTTCAGTTTATTCTGCTTCTCCAATCAATACAACTGTCACAAAATGAGAACATCCACCAAATGGGTATTCGGCCTCATTCTATAGAAGTCAAGTTGACATCAGCTTTTTAAAATATAAAAGATTATTTGACTTCGGTGATCTAACCCTCTTTCATATTTATTTAGTTTGGATGAGAGATGCCTTCTACTAAGTATGCCAAGTAAGCTAAGAATGTCATTTTGTCACGAAGATTAAGATTGGAAATGGAATAATTTATTTATCATTACACATATTATGCCAGTAATAACAACAATGTTGGTCAAAATTTGATTTTTATATCATTTGGGACCCCTATATATGCTAATAAACCTTCTGATGTACCTCAGTTGAGTCACAGAGTTATTATAGTAAAATCACAGACTGAGTGTACTTCTAATTTATTTGTTTCAAGTGTAAAATGCTTTTTCCTTAAATATTTTTCTCATTTATTATGTAGCAACGGGTTTTTATTTAAATACACTAATTTTCCCCTTGCTTATTGACAGAAAGCAGCAAATAATCATTGGAAATGCAATTAGTCACCTGTTACAGACAACGCAGGTGTACCTCATGGCTCAGTTATTGGACCTTATCTGTTTATTTTATATATTGCTGATTTAATTTAGTATAATAGTTATGTGAAATATGCTGATAACACACAAATAAATCTGTGTCAAGAAATCCAATAGTACTACATCTGCTGTTTTATGTAACCTATCCAAACTCGAGCTAAACGGTACAAAAGCTAAACTTCTTATTAGCTTTTGTACCGTTTATTAATGTCTAAACGAGATGTTGATGATTTGAATTATTTCTGTGTAGATAAATTGATTTCAGACTCACTGTGTTTAACCGAGCCGACTGTTGTGGAGAAAGATTCTGATTACATTATACTTAGTCATTCAAATGAGTAAAAGTAAAACGCTCTCTCTCATCAATAAAAACATGCCCGTTATCCCATATCAGATGGAACAATCATTATCATCACCATCATCATACAGAGCCAGTATGATTTCACTCAAATCATATTTGTCTAGCTCAAATTTTACAAGCCGTAACAAAGTAACTAAAGCTGTCAATGATAAACGTTATTTGTATAAGGCATCCAAAATGGTACCCTCAGTATTCCTCTAAATGCTATTTTACCAAATTCTGATATCCAACTACCACATTCAATCATTGGAGATTGGAGATGATGCTTTTCCCTTGCGACAAGATATGAGAAAACCTTACTCCATGAGAAATCTGACTAATGAACAAAAAGTATTTAACTATCGTTTGTCAAGAGCTGGAAGAGTGGTTGAGAATGCGTTTGGAATATTGGCCAACAGATTTCGTTACTTTTACTCTGACAATGGCTGCTTCAATGAAACTTTTATTCAAAAGTTTCATAACCTATTTAAATTCACTGTAACTAATAAAGGTAATTTGTTTCTCCAAATAAAGTTAATATGCTATAATAAATGCCTACGGTATTTTTGTCATCTATCCTTTGTGACAAATATCTGATAATCTGAGTGACAGGTTGTGCGCTTTCCCCATTTCTGATTCAGTTCCGAATTTCTTGCGATTTCTCGCGACCATTTATTGTGATTTTCTTTAAATTTATATCAGAAGTTCCGCCTCTCCTAGCCGCTTCGAGTGTTTTTTCTTTTTTTTGACTATCACGATCGACAGAAATTATTCAGGAAAAAGCATATCTGGAACTTTTCTACATTTTCACTCTCAATCTTCAATCGAAAGTAGATACCGGTGAGAAGCAGTTAAGTTATTGATTATTATTAGATTACGAATGCCTCCAAAGCTTCGCAAAGACAATAGCACTAACCATTCTATGGATGAAACTATTACGCAATATTTCCTCAGTGAAGAACTTAGTTCTCTCAATAATAAATTACGCAAGGAATTGATGATCGAATTAAAATCTGTTTTGAATATCTTTTGTTGTATAGTGAATTGAGATTAGTAAATTACGTATCGATTATATCATTGTGTTGGAGCGACTCGTCAGCATTGTGAGCTGATGAGCTGTCTCAGTGAACGGGGTTCATAACAGCACACAAACAGTGGAGTAGCTCACAAGAGCTGACATGCCAGACAACAATAAAGAAATCTTTTGAATAATATCTTGTTCTCACTAATGTTGATACGAGTTATTACAATGGCGACGAGTATTCAAATCGGACCTTTTGAGGGAGATACTGAGGACTTTACATGTTACATAGCTATTCTACAGAACCATTTCGTGGTGCATGGTGTGGAAGAACAGGCAAACAAAAGGGCTATATTGTTGTCACAAATTGGTCTTTCAACATACAAGATACTATGTACTATGCCAGACAATCCTGAAGCCTGAACTTTATGATACTCTGCTGCCACATTTTACTTATTTTTATTTCACACTTTATATGCACTTATCATAACTTTTATCAATGCAATCATAATTTTTATTTTTATTATCCTATAGCGCTCTATTTAATCGTAACATAGATGATTTTCATTGATGTACTCTTACTGGTTTTATCTGAATAAATACTTATTATTATTATTATAAATTGAATCCTCGAATGCGCCTCGGAGTATATAGCGCGTGCGCCTCAAAAAGATCGAATGCGCCTCTTGATAGTTATTTAAATATTCATTTGCGCCTCAGAAACCGCGGTTGCGCGCATTATGAATTTGATTGGCTTAATTATTTTTAATCGATTACATTTTATTTATTATGAAATGTGCAACAATCAGACAGAAAGAGCGTGGCAAGAAAAGATGGATGCAAGTAATGATATTGGTAAAGATTAGGATAATTATATTAAGATAACTTGTATTTTCATAATTAATTAAAAATATCTCCTATAGGTAAAATAATTATTTATATGAGCTACATGTATTTATCATTTCTTCTATGTAAACTAATTTCTTGAATTAATAACACATTTATTTTACCTTATGAAACTAATTTACTCTCAACTGCTAATCAAAATTAAATGCAAACTAATTTCAGTTTTAAGATTTAGTTTCTAAAACAGCAGGTAGGTATTATAAATTAATATTATAATTACCTACTAATTAATCAAATGATGAACTGTCAATGATATTTAATTAATCAGTGCTAATCAAAGTCATTTTAAAGTATTATTTATTGCCAGTACCTATAATTTTAAACATTCTAACAATTTATAAATAAGATCATTAATCTTAGCAGTTAGTAAATTAAAATTTTATTCAGGTTACAGAAACAATAGTGATATAATATAGTTAAACAGTTATAATCATGTTATAATACTGTAATTGAAGATAGAACCTATAAGTTAATGTTTTATTTATTTGTAATATAGAGAAACTCTATATTAAATAGAATTAATATTTAAAATTTTATAACCCACAAAGTTAATATGTTATCCCATCCTTTAAGTGAAATAGGTGAAAGTTATACAAATGAAAGTTATACTAATGAGAATATTAAGTTTATCTAAATTACTAATATCCATCCAATATTTTGCATGCATCAGGATAATTTAGATATTAGGTAGGTACATCCACAGTTTTTTTTAAGTATTCAAAAATTTTTTCATGAATTCTGAAAAATGTATATAAAGATAAGTAGGTAATTATAATGCTTAACAGCAGTTTTTTTAAACTAATTAATTAAATATCTTCAAATTTAGCATTAAATCACAATTATTTTAAAACTATGAACAATATTTTGTGTAACAGAAAAGTGAATTTTTGATTGTTGTAAAATTTAAAATCTTTTGAATAAATTGCATCCTAGATTTTATCCAGGTTGTTGTCAATGTGTTGTTTGCATAATAATGAAAGTAAAGAACTTGGTTTATTTATTTGTAAAATATAAAATTTAATATAGAACATTAAAGTGAAGAAAAAAACATAGATACATACTATTGAATTATAATATTTGATAGTCAACAATAAATGATACCTACTAAATCAGACTATCCAATCAACTCATTAATAATTTTATACTTTTAAAAATTCATACCTTCATTGATTTGATTTATTTATCAAAATTATCTGAATCTTCCTGTGTAATTTTATATGACATCAATTCTATCGCACTACATATTTATGTCAAAACCAACAACTTTAACAAAAAATAAACTTTCATATACATATGTTTGATCTTAAAGTGTTTAACATTTAGTTATTATTATGACGTAATTATAGATTATTGCCTAAATATAATTTCTATGTTTAGAAAATGATACTGTTGGAGTTAAATATCAGTCTATCAAAGTTTTTTCAAAGGGCGATCGCTACCACTTGTCCGATGAGCAGCGAAGAGAGAGAGATTTCCTGGTTGCAACAATCTTACAATATCATACCTCACCTTCTGGGAAGAATAAAGACCCAAAGGGAAAAGTCGTGGCTCAGATAAAGAGCTGTCTTCTTCAAAGAATAAATAAGGTGATTATGAGCATATTTATAAATTATAGATTTTTTAGAAGTACCAATTTTTTCAAATTTATCTGTAAATTGACGAAATCAATGAAATTCTTGTTTATTACAAGGATGAAAGTCTTCCGCAGATTGCCACGATTTTTGTTAGATGACCTCACAAAGGATCATAGGTTACAGTAATAATGGATCTAAGAGTTTTTACTCGATGATCGATATTATGCATTTACTTAATGTCACAAATTTCCCAAGCTTCCGAACAAAAAAATGTTCGAAATTTGTTTTATTTCATTGTCATTTCCTTTATATTATAAAGCTGAATATACTAAACCAATTTTTATTTTAGCTCTCCGTTATTTTGGGTCGGCCTGCCACTATCGGCGACCTCGGTGACAGCCGATTGTTTCTGTACAAAGAGCTGGATAATAATTTGATGCCGTCATCAAAATTGAAAATTTGTGCTGACTTCATCTCTTTTGGTAAGTTTATATGAATTTATCGAAGTACATAGCATTCAAACCCCGCTATAACGAAATTCAAGGGATTCTGATTAAATCATTTCGTTATATAGAGGTTTTACAAAGTTTTAAGCATGCTGTTGTACGTCATGATGATTGATGATATAATGAAGTAAGCAAATATTAATGAAGTTAGTTAGCAAACTTCTACGCTAAACATTAATAGATTGTCTACCCGCGCTGTGTTAATTTGTAAGCCAATAACACGCTTCTATTCTTCGTCATTGATTCTCTCTCTATCAAGCGCGCGTGGCGGTAGACTGACAGCTGCAGAGAACCTATGTACAGAGAGCGATTACTATGGTGGAGTGGGGCAAAGAGCGAGATAGAGACAGAAACCGATGAAAATATGTTTTAGCTCTCTATTTCTATGGTTTTAAGTTTAGATTTACTCTTTCTCTCTCTCTCTCTTCTATAAATTCTGACTGATAGAAAAGTAATGTACTTTGTTATATTGAGGTTTTATGAGACTTTAGTAACACAATTTTATTCGTAAAAGCGGGGTTTTCGTTATAGCGAGGTTCGTTATAATGGGGTTTGACTGTAATGAAATAAGTGACATTTACTCTCCAACAATTGTAGCTTGGTTATATATATTCTGGATTATATATTTCAATAAAATATTACCATAATACAGTATATTGCCATAGCGAATACAGTAAAATCCTGATACAACCAATAATGTTTTTCTCCTTCAAATTTAGTTATTTCAAAGTTTAACCCCGAATTTATTGATAATATCACAGTTGAAAATATTATGATATGCGCCTATTGTTATAATTACTTCTACTTAATACATAATTTAGAAAAGAATAGATATACTATTATGTAATAATGTTTTCTGTCATTTGAGAACATCATTTTTATTGAAATAGTGCCCTTTTTGAAGTGAAATGAATAAGTATCTGTATCAATTTTCTTTCGTTAATTTAGAATATTTCGATTTGATAACAAAGCGGGCAGCTGAGATTGATGAACAGCGGATCGTCTCTATAATTGAGGAAGAATCAGAAGATGATGAAAACGAAGGTGGCAGTGAGAAGATGGATGAAGAAATTGCACCCCTGAGTATACGCATTGGTGCCTGGCTGTGGGAGGATGGTTGGCTATAGAGTGGGAAGATGAGTGGTACCCGGCTCAAATTCTTGAATTGAATAGTTCAAGTATACGTGTTAACTGTCTAGAAGCTTGTAGGAAGCGTGGTGTATTTCGTTTTCCTAAACCTTTAGATATTATTAATGTGCCTCATCCAAACATTATAGAGACCATATCAATGTATCAGACATTAGGAGGGAAACAGTTTACCATGCCGCTCGAAATTTATGATCATCTAGACGATAGCATAGAGAATAGACGACAAAAATAAATTTTAACCATTTTTTAAGTTTTTTCCTAATTGTTTCTAATTATATTTTATCTTCCTCTACTATTCAATATATTTCTTACATTTTCTGATCAATGAACTTAACCTAAACATTTCGTGAATATATTGTGGAAAACTACTGTCATTTTTAGAAATATTTAGTTGAAGTTATTAAGATGAAAGTCCTCAAATCACACACACCCCCTTTTAAGTAATCTTCGCTAGCCTCATTTGCCAGATATGTGTTCATATTATTATTGTGTTTTTATTATTCATTGTAACCACAACTCATTACAACACTTCATTGTTTCATTGTCATTTATTCACTTACCGTCTAAGCACGTGTTTAACCATTTTTTAAGTTTTTTCCTAATTGTTTCTAATTATATTTTATCTTCCTCTACTATTCAATATATTTCTTACATTTTCTGATCAATGAACTTAACCTAAACATTTCGTGAATATATTGTGGAAAACTACTGTCATTTTTAGAAATATTTAGTTGAAGTTATTAAGATGAAAGTCCTCAAATCACACACACCCCCTTTTAAGTAATCTTCGCTAGCCTCATTTGCCAGATATGTGTTCATATTATTATTGTGTTTTTATTATTCATTGTAACCACAACTCATTACAACACTTCATTGTTTCATTGTCATTTATTCACTTACCGTCTAAGCACGTGTTTCCGAGAAACATTTTGTTAAATATATAAGGAATAGTCAGTTTCTTGCAGATATTCCTAGCCAAGTGACTGCAAAGATTTAGCGGATAAGCTGGTGGTAAACCAACATAATTCTCTTGCAGATGCTGATGGCTCAAGTAATTCATGGAGCAAAGCACTCCAGCATAAATTTCAGAACGAAAAGCGAAGCAAACTTCCATCAAGCAAGAAAGCCTTCATTAGAAAGTAAATACTTATGTCTTATTAAATCGCATTCCTTTCAATCAATAATAGATTTGTATTAACTAATCTGTATTAGTAATATTAGTAAAAAATATCTAATTTACAAACAATTTGAAAATCATTTGGAATTATTTAAAATTTTATGTTTTAGAGATAAAATAATATTTGGCTTATTTCTTCTATCAGGAAAGGAAATATGGTAGAATCCAAAGTGGATGATGAGGGAAGATAACGAGAGCTTCGTGGCACATGTTCTTTTCATGAAGAAAGAGTGCCTCAAAAGGGAGCCATCGATTGATGCTATACTCAATCGGATGAAATACACATTTACAAAGAGGAGGGAGGTGTTGCTTTCAGCCCCAAACACGATTACTTCTATTCTGGAAGAACACCCGGCCCTGAGTCTCCTGGTCGTGCTGAATCAGGAAGTTTTTATGGTCACCAATAAGCAGCTGGATTGGCATGGGATAAGAGCCAAGTACAACAACATCGTTCGTGTTTTACGTGTGAAGGAGGTAAGCAATCCAATTATTTGTGTTGGTTCCCTAATTATGAACAAAATATTCATATATTATGGATATATGAATTATTTCAAATTATTTTTGAACTATTCTTCTATTTTCTAGGTCTCTACAATCACCTCATTGGGGAACTTATCCCTTTTGTGGCGAAATACATTTCGCCTAAGTCTACTCTAGTGGAGGAAGAAGGAAAGCCACTTAGTCAGTGTATTCCTTCAAGCATCGTCAAGGAAGATGGTTATTCAGTTGTCGTCGAAGGAAGCATCTTCCTGAAAGCTGAAGACCTCGAGGAGGCAACAATCATTCAGTTTCTGGTTATGTGGGCATTCAATTTGGAATATCCTAAAAAACAGCTTCGTTTTGGCGCTTCATGGAAGCCTGTGTGTGGGCACAAATAAAAACTCCCTTGGTAATTTTAAAAACTTTTAAGAATATATATAATTTTTGTTTTATACTCATGAAAATTCTCATTGATATAGCTAAGAAATTTATGATTATTCATGAAAAATGTTAGAATTAATTCTAGGCATAAATATAAGAAATATGCAATATTTATTGCTACATTGAATTTACAAAGATAAATACAAATACTCTGTAAAGATTACTTCAGCAGAGTACAAAGCAATTCATGAAACTCTGTTTTCCCCATGTCTAAATTATATAATTCATAAATTGAACTACAAAAATAATGTTCCCTTTAATCGTGCAATCTTACAAAATTATTAGTGTTAATCAGAATCAGAATCAATTAACAGAAGCTTCTTCTTCTAAGAGTAAATCAATATTCTTTGCATTGATATCACCATGTTTGCATGCAGTGTAAAGGAGTTCTCTTCAACAGACCCCCGAGTCAATGGAATGACGCTCACAAGTTCATCAGTGAGCTTGCATCAAATGTATTCATAAAAAGTTTAGTTATTAGCTAATCTTAAGCCATCCACATTAGCAGTAATAGTCACTAGATATTTCTTCTTTTTATTTGCAGTTTCTTTCACTATCTAGACCCCACTGGTACATATTTTCCTAATACAGAAGACACACGCTGTTTGACCTTCTCCTCTAAGCCAAAGTAATGATAATCACAAGATAATGACTGAGTTTTACCAGAATTCTACTTTAAAAGTGTAGATACACACATTGGAAGGTTTTGATGATACTTGTGCAAAATTCTCAAGATGACTGCATTTTTACTAATATTATCATACGCCTATGAAACAAGCTATAATGTGTCGCCAATTACTTGGTCCAACTCACCTTGCAGTGATGATGCGCTTCAGATTCGCAATTGACAAAATTCAGCCTTTTTGAAAAGGCACTGAATAATGCGTCTTTCCATTAACTGGATAGTGGAACGTCCATTTACTAATCCACTCAGACAAAAGCATTATGTGTTTGATAGTATATATATATATTGTATTCAATTGTGGAGTCCTTTCAATGTTTCTGTCTCTCTGTTCTATAGTGTAGACACGGTACATTTAAATTAACGGCAACTGTTTTTCAATTGCATTCGACGTGCTTGTGGCTGGAATAATAATCCGTCGGCAAAAACTCTCAGGCATATATTTAGAAGACTGCTTGCTAGGTGTGGAGTCTACGCAGGTCTTTCTGGGAACGTTACCCCTTAAGATGGTACCGAACTTTTAACTTCATGCAATAGGATCCCTTTCGAATATTTTCGAATAAATATCGAAAATGTTTGAATATTTTATATCATCTTCAATTATGTCCATAGATCATATACTAAATTGTTTTCTTTTTGTATATACCTACAATCATCTCTAAATCATTCCTGTCCAGTATCATTCCAGAAACCTGTGAAGCCTTACTTATGTCTTTAATGACAGATTACCTGCGAGTAAGTTTATTTGAAGTTATTTATTTGTCTAAATCATTTTTTAAATTATCAAATATCTAAGATTGTTTTAATTTAGAATTATGATGACAGCTTATGAGCATAATTTCATTAAATTTTATATAAAATACAATTATTGAACATTTTAAATAAGGACAATGTCATGTGAAAGAATTGTTAGTGTTTCCATAAAAGAAATACAGGTTTTGCGGTTGCTTACCCCTCAACCCTCTGTTCACACGCACAAATAACTCTGTGCAATTGGCCTGTACCATCAGTGAGTTTGCGTAGTAGTGTATGAGCGTGTAAACCCACCTGAAACCAAGCATTAAGATAGAGGATTACGCTACTGCAGTGTCTCACTGTCAACCTTCATAAATAGCTACATGGTTTAGACCATAGAGTAATTACATACAGAGGTTCAACTCGTCAAAATAATAACCAATTTTTCGTAAATGGTTTTGTTTAACGGGGTAAGAGTTTCGCTATTAACTCCATCACTATATGTGACCGTTAATTTAATAAATTCTGATGGGATTTGGGCGTTATTGTTCAGCGTATGGTTGTGGCAATAGGGCTGATGGAACTGCTGTATCGAGCAAGTTTCATGGAAATCTAGTTCGTTTTCATGTTTTCCCAAAGAATCTTGAAAGGTATTTTAGTAATTTTTATATTCCATAAATTTTCAATTTTATATTAAAAATAATTTTTAAAAGTTAAGTTATTTCTTAGAAACTGTCATAAGCTTCATCCTGGTATTCTAATTACATATTATTTTATTTAGAGAATGGTATAGCCATTGGTTAGCCAGGTACATTTTTAAGAAATCAATTTTAGCAAAAAGCTCCAATCCAAATGTAGAAAATACCTACTCTCATTTATGTTATAGCCAAATTAGTTCATACAAATGTTTCAAACTTGTAATAATAATAAAATTACAAGAATTACCTTAACAATAACAGAATATGTTCTCATAGGGATAATATCAATCCAAAGAATTGGATATACTGGATATTAAACTATCCAGATTTTGACATTCCAGAAAAACATTTTTAATTTGTTCAAGCAATAATTTAGCAATTTGTATAAAAATAATTTCAATAAAATCTTTACTGTTCATACATCATTGTCAAAGGTTAATAATTGTATTTTTTCTAGCTCATTTCCACAAATGATTCTGACAATGAATATTCCTATGATAATACAGATAACTTATAATAAAGCTAGGTTTTAGTGATATTTTCTATGTATTGTCATAGAACTTATTGCTAAGTCTAACTTTAAGCATCATGTTAACTGATTAGTCTGATGCTTTTTTATGGGCTAAGACTTCAGATTTCAACAATCTACACAAGGTAATATTGAAATTCATAGTAAGTTAATTTTCTGTGAAATTCCCCCAAAATATGTATACATGACTGAATTTAATATGAAAATATAGACATTTATTATGTATACTATATGTAGCTACACAATAGTAATATGCAAAATTGAATTTTTATAAAAAATTTAAAACGATTTTTAGCACTGTTTAAAATAGTACTATCATATTTGTTGTGATTTATTTAATAGGAAAAAATATTAAAATCAATTGCATACATTATTTTATTCGGAGTTGAACCTCTGTGTTAAATTATTACTCTATGGTTTAGACACTGTAAAGAGTGTGAAATTCGGTCCAGCTGCTTGAAACAGCTAGCCATCTTTTATGCACGGGGAAGTGATCCCATTGACTACGGTATTAATATTTTGTGAGTACAATAGGTAGCTTATTGCGATGATATCTCGATGTTTTACCATATTTGTGTGAGCTTGATTAACTTTGAGTATATCATCCATGCTGTTTTGTTTAAATTATGCCTCGCCTCATGCAGACAGAATGCATGCAAGTCACTACTTTGCATGATCAAGGATGGTCAAATGCAGCTCTTGCAAGATTTGGTGTTCAAAGAAGAACAATTATGGCTCTCATCAACAAACAGGATGCGAATGAGTCTTTAGAAAAAAGAAATGGGTTGAGACTCACAGGAACTGGACTACAGTAGACTGGCAGAGGGTCGTGTTCAGCAATGAAGTTCCTTTACAAGTCATTGGGGTCCTTCCAATTCAGAGAATTTGTGGCACTTTGAACTCAGAAAGGTATCTAGATCTGCTCCAGCATGATTTACAACAATTATTTCAAAGGAACAACCATCTCACCTTTCAGCAGGATAATGCCAGGTGTCATGTTTCCTGTTTTGCTTAAGACAACAACAACATTCGTATCATGGTCTTAATCCAATTGAAAATCTATGGTTGCTGATGAAGTTTGAGCTGTAGATAGAAATTTGATAGAAATCATCTGGTTGTTATTTCCCGCTTCTTCCCTCAACAATTGTTTATTTTCAATGACCCCGGGGCCAATAAGAATATCTCCATTGATTCCTGCAAGGCTTCTTGAGTTATCTAACACTCTAGACACTGGCATCTTTTATGTCACAAGAAAAATTGCAATCTCATCATAAAGCTGGGGTAGCATTGAATGCTGCAATTTTAAAATATCTGAATTTTCTGTGTCAGGAAAAAGAAAGATCCAAAGAGCACCACGGTAGGTGAGTAGAAATTATTACTCAAATTATTATCTTATTTTCATCACAAATTTTTATATTGATGTTTTCTATGGGAAATGTACATTATAAAATACATAGTCATGATTCATAATTATTAAAATACGTATGTAATAAAAGAATTGGCATTTCACTAGCTTAATGTCAATCAGACTCATATTTATTAGAATACTTAGAATATTTATTTTAAATAATTACCTTAGTCTAGTTTTGGGGGATATAAGTCATAATATGAGTTAATTATAATTGACAGATCAAAATTGGAATAAACAAATGTATAAATAAAATATAAAAACAAATAAATTTTAAATAGTAGAGTAAACCGGGGCGGATATGCCACTTTTCATGCATTAATTTGAACCAGCAATATCTTTTTTCTACTTTTAGCCCATATATAGTCGTATATATCTCTTTTTTAGAAATCACAATAATAAAAAAATTTTGAATTAAGATAAATATTTATCGCCTAATTTATATCATTAGACGATATTCTGCTAACAACATATGTTTTTGCAATTTTTGCTATATATTGGAGGAGAACACAAAATTATAAAATATTTCTTTATAATATTTATACATAACATTTTAATTCAAAGTCTGTTTGCTTTAATATTAAGTGGTGCGTATATGTCACAATTATATTTATTGAGAATCTTAACATATAAACTGTTTTTTAAGATCTAGACTTAATTTTATGGAAAACATATGCATCTCCAAATCAACAGAGATGTTTCAAATCTATCTGCCTGGTTAACCACCACATTTTTAACATTCAATGCAGGCCTGGCAGTGAGTGACTTGTGTGTCAATACGGGTTCTGATTACATGACCTACCCTGTGGTCTGACAAATTCTCTGTGCAGCAGGAAACTATATGTTTTAAAAGACAGGATACTTTATTTGTGTATCAGGTAAAAAGGGATTTCCTATAAGTGAATCCTTCAGGATAACTGCCTTTTCTTATGGAAAACGATTGCAAGGATGAATTCCTCAGAATTGATTTAGAGAAAGAAAAACATCATGATTGATACCTCAGCTTCAAAAAATGGATTATCAAAAGCATGAGCTGAAGGGTTTAATAATCTGCACAGAGCCACTTTTCTTCAATGACACTGAGAGGCATTCCAATAATCTTGATATCACAAATTACCCTGCGTTAGTCTACAACTGCGATGAAACTGGCTTATAGTCTGTGCCAGGTACATCGGCCAAAGTTTTTCTAACAAAGGGGTCATCCAAACATGTCGCCGAGAAAGACATCAAATATGACCCACTATAGAAGGAACACATCAGTCATGCATCCACATCAAAATCCTTTCAAAGGTTGAAGGAAAAGTAAGCAAACTTTTTTAGCAATATTTTCTGATTTATATTATGACTTTCGCAAAATGAACTTAATTGTGTTACTATTCAAAAGTTTTAGGGTGCATAATCAACATACAAGATCTAAGAAATTCAGTCTTGCTCAAGTGGTTCAACTCAGACCAGCTACCCAGGAACCTGTTCGTCCTATAAGCAATAATGTACAGAGAAACAAAGAAAAACCTTGCTGTTCTTGTGGCCTTAAAGTAAAACCTATTTGCAATGTTGGACACAAAACTTGTTGTGTCTGCAATGCAGGTCTAGAATCTGTTGTATAATTTACGCCGACCCAATTCTCCTACCCAACCTGTTGTTCTTATATGGAAACGTGGTTAGCATTTCCTAAAACAATCTTTGGGAGGATTTGTTTCCTAGAATGCATAGAAATGTCTTTATTGACTAGTAATTGTAGATATTTACTGTTTTAATGCACCAGTGCATTGACATTCCTTTCATGATGCTGTGATTTTACAGACTTTATACCCTATATGCTATAAGATCTATATGCACCACGCCTAAATTTTTAATTCATTTTGTAATTTTACACCAGCTTTAAAAAATTACGCCGACTATGGACGTCGTAACTACTCTCAATTCCAAAATTGCTGCAATGTAGATTGGTCAAGAACCAAGGAGGACTGGTTGCAATGTGGACATTGTGAAGGATGGGCATGTGAATCCTGCTTTGCAATAACAAATGAGCCAAATGATCTTAGGGATCCCAAACATTAATCTACTCAACACTATTTTCATATTTTAAAGTGTAAACATATTACTGTCACATTTATATTTAATGTGACATGGCATATTCACCCCAGTCTATTTGTAATTATAAGGTTGTTATTAGTTGATATTTTCTCTTTTACTAAATAAAAAAATCTTTGATTTTGATAAATAAGAACATATACAATAATTTAATCTTTAAATGGAAAACTTAGACAACATATTAAATTAAATATAACATTTCTACACGAAAAGTGGCATATTCGCCCGGTTTACACTATTATGCAGAATATCAATAGGATTAATAGCCAATTAAAATAGAGCAAGTTTTTTGTAAATTTCTCTAAAAAATGGTATCCCCTACCTAACATTTTTTGTAATGAATTCTGATTGGTTGATTAATTAAATTTGTGAAATGCAAATGTTACTGTATATAAAAGCTCGTTGTCTTTAGGCTCCACCATAATTTTACTTACAATTTTTCAAATTTGTGTGATATTTAAAATAACCCCGTTAATAAATTAACAAATATTATAAGTAAATAAAATGTATGTTTTTTAATTTTTAAAAGTGTGCAATAATAATAAATTTACTTGAACTTTTCATACAAGTTAATTTACCACATCCTACATTATTGATTCTAATAAGTATTTTGAGTATCAGTTTTATTATATAATAATTAATAATATCTTATAACTTTAAAATGTAACTGCGCATCACTTAAGTTTGTTTTTCTAATTTGTGAACGAAAATTGAGTACATGACCAATTCTTTATATTTGAAATATTTTCCCTGTTTGCGTCAATGGTTCGTTGTATATATTTATATGGTTTTATAACTTAAATACTTAATTAAAAATAAATAAATAGATTAGCTATTATTGCGGTGTCCTCATTACATTTAGTAATATACTTGTTTATTGTTTTTTATTTTAGTGTTGTGATAACTGACTATTAGTACCATGATTGCTACAGAATTCTTTGATTATGCCTTCAAACTAAAATCTCATAATTATATTGGGGTTGAGGATTTTGCTGACCGTTTGAATTTTGTTTATACTGTTGTTGTGTTGCTAATATGCAATATATTTGTCACTGTAAAACAATACTTTATGAAGCCAATTGTATGCTACATAAGTACTCCAATTGGTGGTGACAATATATTAGAATATGTTGAAAGCTATTGCTGGGTGCAAGGCACTTTTGCAATGTCCTTCAATGAAAAAGTACCTCTAAGTACAGAAACAATATCAGAAGATAAGAAAATATGTAAGATATGAAGTATATATTTACATTATTAATATCAAATTTATTTGTAAATGTAGTTCAAACTAGGTAGTTTTGAAATTTATATTTATCAATGTTAAACTCTCATTGAACTGCATCATTCAAATTTAAATGTTGACTGAACTGTAGTTCTGTACAGTTTATATTACAAACAATAGCATAAAACTCTTATTTATGAATCTATAAGGTAAAAGGTTTCTAATCTTAAAAGGTGACATTTTATTTAAAGATAACACCTGTGTTTTGTACAACTTCATTAGTCTTATTATAATTCAATATAGTTTTATGACATTTTGTGAACATTAATATCTAAATTATAAAAATGCAATTGGCATAGATTTTTCCTAAATGGTTCATTTTTAAAAGTATTTTAAAAGATTAACTATATATGTAACAGTTTTTACTGTTTCTTTTAGTTTACTATCAGTGGGTACCATTTATCCTGGGATTTCAGTGCATCCTTTTCTATATTCCTCGTGTTGTGTGGTATTTGTTCTGTCATGCTCGAACGGGAACTAACCTCAATCATATCATAGCTTATTCAGTATCTGCATCACAGTCAGACAGTGACACTCACACCAATAATATAGCCCATATTGTGAAGACTATTGAAAACATGCTGATTCATGTAAGAAAGCTTGATATAGGTCTGCTTCAAATGGATCAGATATTTCTTTTTTTAGAGAGCATGGTTCATTATAGGAAGAGTTTTTTATTGAAAGCAGAAATGTTATACATTCGGTGTATGTGTAGATTCTTGTGATTTTCTGTTTCAACAAATATGTTTATGCACTTCAAGCTAATCACACACTGCCTTACTGAGATAGAAGTTGCTGCTGTTATAAATATTAGATTGTAACTATAGCAATAAATGATTGTCATCACCGATTTCTAATATGTACATACCTAATTTGAATATTTTAGCACCACTCGTATCGCAAAAATGTCTTCTCTTTGTCTCATTGGTGTCGCAAATTCTGCTGCTGTGTAATTAACAGACACTTGGGTAATTGTATCACACGGGTCTATTTGATGATCAAAGTGTTATATCTAGTGAATATTTTGGGACAATTATTCCTCATGATGAAATTCTTTGGCTTCTCCAACTATTTCCACTTCAATTGGAAGGTCACAAACACAATTATTTCTGGAAATGATTGGGAAATAACTCACATATTCCCTAGAGTCGGCTTTTGTAAAGCCAAATTAAAACAAGTAATCCTATTAGAGATTTATAAATATGTACCTACATATTATGTGTTATACCTATTGTAAGATTTTCAAATATTTGTGCCTTTTATAAATGACCTTTTATATTCTCTTGAGGAAATTTGAGAATCTTATTAGAGAAATGCACGTTTTTATTCTAAGTTTGTTTTACAATGTTTGTAGTTCGTTCAGAGTCAGTTATTTTTGCCAATACTTCTGTAATACTATTGGTTGGATTATATCGATTAAAAGTGTCATTTGACTCAGCCAATCAGAACACACTTATTACAACAATTCCTGGAATTTCAGTTGCATTTAGATGCGATAACTATAGCTCAAATTAGGAAAAAAAATAGAGTATTTTAAAAAGCAACATTTATCAACTATCCCAAGTATTATCTTGAAGACACCATTAATTTATGATGACAATAGTGTGTATTTTCATTACAGCATGCTGTCAACGAAGTGACCGCTCAATGCGTTCTACCTGCCAACATGTTTCATGAGAAAATCTTCGTTTTCGTTTGGTATTGGTTTCATTTAGTAGCATTGGTGACATTTTTGTGCATTTTGTGTTGGATGATCAAGATGACCGCCTACAGAAATAAACTCTATGTGAAGCACATTCTTCAAGTGAAAGATGAAGTCTTCTCGAGTAAGAAAGATCCACAACACAAGCACCAATTGGAAACATTTTGCAAAGAATTTCTGCGACCTGACGGTGTATTCCTATTGAGAATGATTTCTATGAACGCTGGTGTTATCATTATGTCTGAAATTCTGCATACTCTCTGGCTCAATTATCGAGAGAGGCATTCCCAAAAGTTTATGTCACTTTCAGGTAATGGCGATATTGAAATCAAAGGCTATCAAGATCTTCACAACTCGTCTACCAATGTGCTTCGTACTCCATCCGCTCCCAATTATTTTAATTGCGATTCTTATGTTGTTTAGTATGTGGCGTTTGCTGTTGCCAATTGTAAATTCGAATTGTGTTATTTTACCTTATATGTAGGTATTCCGCATATGTATAGTATTATTAATATGTTAATCAGTCAATGTTTCCTATCAACTTGTTCGTTCATATTTCAGATATGTGACTGTTTTTATTATAGTCTGAAGGTGTCATTATGAATCGTATAACTAATTGTTCAATTTATATTTTTACAAGATTTATAGTTATGGTCATATACTACTTTTAGTAGAAACATTAATAATCTTATTTTAACGTTTACCCTTTATTTACCTCTAAATTTTAGTGTGTATATAAGACATATTAATATTATCTTATGATATGATTTGATATTTCGAAATACCGTAATTCATACCTCTTTAACTACATATCTTTTGACAAGTTATATTTTTGAAACTTACTCTTCTTAATCGTTATTTTACACACCAATAATTTAATTATTGACTTCTGAGTTGGATATGAGTTGAATTCGTTTTGAATACGACAAAGAATGATCAAATTCGTTTTATTTATAAATAATATTATAAGTTCATGAATACTATTATTGTATTATACATATATATTATACTGTTGATTAATATATTGTCTTAAAAATATATATAAAAGTTTGCTAAATAAAATTGTGTTTTTTTTATTATGCATCTATGATAAGAACAATATTTAGGATGGTTATTTTATTAGGTAATTATAATACATACTCTGTAATTAACGACATCGGCTTATATATATCTGGTCTGATATAGGGTGTTTCAAAAAAATATATAATTATGCTGTGTAATATCTATTTTTCATATTTCAACAGCTACTAATATTCGTGGCTGTAGTTTAGAGTTTTTAAATTCAATTTCTATGTTAATAGAACAGCGTGTTCAGTCAAGTTCGACAATTTCAAAATTTTAATTTCTATTGAACAGTCTGCTGATTAGTTCTGTGACATGGATATGAACCTTTTTATCAAAACAATGATTTTACCAGTTTACATATTTTTTTCTAGCATTAACTATAGAGAGCTGTCTAAATTAAGACAGGATTTGGAAAACACAGAACAATGCTATCTTTAGATAATCCCTGAATCCTTTTCGTATATACTTACACATGTCTATCCTATGCTATTGTACATACATAAAAAATTAATTGTATGCATTTTATATGCATTTTAATTGCAACACATTTTATGCCGAGATGTACTTAATCATAGTCAATTTGAAAGCTCTATAAAGGATGCATCTTTTTGTGGTCTTTAAAAATAACAATATATTTACTGTTGCGGGCGTGTAGTTGACATATAAGGTTATGTAAGTCAGCGTTTTAACATTCAGCATATAACAAGATGGATAAAAAGCAAATGTCTAATTTTCACGAACACAAAAATGTGTTACCTCTATGGTTTGAATATTGTATCGATAAATTTGTACCTAATCTTTGATATCACGTTTTGTGGGTTCTTCCAATTTGTGTACTGAATTTCCATAATATGGACTGATTGCAAATGAAATGAACAGTGAGATGCTGAACTTTTTAGATGTCAAACTTATTGATAACGCTCTAAAAACACTACCTATAATATCGGTGTTTTGCTTCAGGCTTCAATTATTTAGACTATGGCCATCTATAAGCATGTTCACGTTATTCAAGCAAATGTTTAGTCTAAATAGGTAAATACAATTTAGCATAACTAATGAGCTATATACTAATTCGCTGTTGTTGAATCACAATACCTACTTCATGGATTTATTTACAGTAAATTACTTTTATATACAGTACCTACCACATCTGCTCATGTCTATCATATTAGGGTACGCTTCGATCATGAGTAAATACTTCGGATGCACCATATTGCTTACAAATAGAAGCAATCGAGATCACTTTCATGCAATCTTATCACTTCTACTTAAATAATATCATTACAATCGATAAAATATTGATTTGCTGACTATAGCCTGCGTACATAACTGCAATCAAGTATGCACGGTGCAACTTTTATTAGGTAATACATAATTAATTTACTCATCTACAATGTGATCGATTTACACTTTAATTTATCTAATCTTATCTATAGGCTACTCAATTTCAAATTTGTTTACCTGCTAAAAGAAAGTGAATCATTGTAATTTTTACGATAATAGGGTGCATATTATCTTTCTCGAGTCGAGTTAAATCTTAATATTCCTGTTGATTTAGTTTAATTAATTAATCTTTTAAGAACAAACAAAAATTACACTCTCTTAGGGCTTCTGCCGGGATTAACCCAACAATAAAAATTTCTGGCATTATATATGCATTCTTATATTATAGAGTTGTACAAGGAACATTGGTTGGGCGTTGGGTTGATCTATCTATATTTGGGGTGTCACTAGTACCCCTCGTAACCATACCCACCAACGGGAACCAGTTTATTCTAATTTGGTATAAAAATCGATAACCTTTCCAGCTGACATCCACGGTCTAGAGTTTCTTTCGTTATTAGAAGTCAGCCAATATTTCTTAGCGAATCACAGTTGAGCATTCGTTGATGATTTGCCTGCAGAATCTCATTTAGACTGTCACAGTGACTCTATATTCATATAATAACTGTAGTATTACATCTCTATGGTCTATACCCTATATGTATTAAATTAAGTGTCAATACGCATGAAAACTCCCATAGACTTTGTTTAGAACACCATTAGAAACTTCCCATACCGGTAATTGTAGGGTTGTTAAGGGTGTGCTTTTTCCATAGAATTTGCACCAGAATTTACAAGCGTATTATTATTAATGGAGTCTAACTTGGATATAAAACTGCTCAGTCCAACGAATCCGAATCAAGCGAGGTATCTGTGTTTATATTTAAGTAACACTTTGCCTTACACTTTTTACTTTTCCTTACATTTTATTTTTCAAAACACTGTTTATTTCCTCAGCTTAAAAAATTCCTGCCACCTGGTATTATATCTTTTACAAGTTTTCATTGGATTAATATCCGCAATAATTTCTGCACTATAAATAACGCTTCATTTTCAGAACGAATTTTAATTGTAATATTTCTAGAAAAAAATGCTTAGTCATGAGATTTCAATTCATAGATTTAGCATAAGAAAAAACTACGTTCCCTCATTGAAAAAGTACCGTTTCCATACTCGGATATCTATTAAACCTCGATCGCTGCGCTCTCTCGTACTTTTCCAATATCAGGAAAATATATAGTTATGTTCACTGTTTATTTTAAAAATGACTTTCATTTTCGGTCTGAATGAATGTTTATTGTTAAGTTTATTAGAATGTTTAAAAATTAACAACTTCAATCTTTTGTTAATAATGACAATCTTCCTTTTTATCCTTCTAAGCTATTCTTCGCCTTAATACTTCAATTTATCTTGTTAGTGACAATTCTGTTATCGTTATACCTTTCTCTAAATCCAATTCTATATGCATTCTCATTTTATTCGTAAAACTTTATCTAAACGTTTAATTGTTAATATTCTTTCTGGTTTTTCATTTTTACCTAATCTAAAGAAATTAATTTGTAAGTCTAAATTCAAACCCATTGATTATTGATTTTTATTGATTTGATTAGATCTCTCTCGTTAAGTTTGAATACTTTTTGATTTGTTTTACCGTTTGATATTCGTTAATTATATTTTGCCACTGAAGAAGTAAACGAAACCGGTCTGGCACAACACACCCAAAACAGATTTTTATTGTCCCATACTTTTAATGGAAACATTTCTAAAAGGATGATTTTTGATTTGTATATTTTAATCTATGACACACCCAATACTGTCATAGCAGGCTGAAACTGTATTTCATTATATGCTTTACTATACCACATAATGTGTTCACTAAAATTCTCTCTAACTATAGGTACTCTATTAGTTTCTGTATCTAATCTACCATTTTAGCACGGTAATTTTGTTATAAATCCATCTCCATGGTAACTATACTGCACCTGCAGTAAGCAAATACGTTTTGTTCCTGCTATGTGCATAGTTTGATGCTTTCACGAATAAAATGAAATTCTTTGCAAATCTCTACATCCTTCTATTTGTTATTATTGTGAAAGACAACGTGCGTCGTATTGATTGAGTTAGAAAATAATATTCATTATCTCAGATTGTGATTGGACAATAATCTCAATTGAAAATTATTCTATTCTTGCATATAATTGATAAGGTGATTCACTAAGTGATTGGGTGCTATCTCAAAACTGTGGCATTATTTCTGCAAATATTTCATGTAAATTGTAAATTCTATACAAAACATTTCTCAAAATCCACAATCTGAATTCTGTGAAGGATGCCTTGTTGTGATGGTAATGAAGTAAACGACGAAGGCACGCACAAATATGATACCGCCAGAGAATTTGACAAGAATTTTAAAGGACCCATCGATGATCGCTCCTGTACAGACGTCCTTTGTTGCATAATCTTTATTGTTTTTCTGGTTGGTTTGGGGACAGTATCCATATCCGCCTTTATTTTTGGAGATCTCAACCGGCTATTGAAACCAATGGATTCGAATGGAAAATTGTGCGGCAAAGACTATCCCGATAAAAAGTATTTGTTTTTCTTTGATTTAATTGACTGCGTCAAACTCGGTCCGTTAAATCTCGTTGCATTTGGTGGATGTCCAACTCCTCAAGTGTGTCGAAAGGAGTGTCCGAAAGCAGATTGGGTCTGGTTGACACTGCAAGCAACGGAGACAATAAGCGGCGTTAATGTTAACAAAAGGGAGGAACAACTGATTTGCCAGGAGGATGTCAACCTAGCCGACACTTCGCTGGTTTTGTCTGAACTGATTTCAACGAAAAAGTGTGCAGCCTATTATGTAAATTCTACGGACAAATTTGAGCGTTGCCTGCCCACTTTACTCCTACAAGCAGTTGATAAAGCCGGCGAGGCTGTTATGTCCGGCACAAACCAATTGATGAATGCGGACAATGAAACCGTCTTTTTTGGTAACCTCACTGAGGCTAATAAGGCTATGGCATTTTTTTTACAGAGTGCAAGAATTTCTCAGCTACTCTTGGATGACGTAATCAATTCTTGGAAATTAATTTTGATTGGACTGTTAATTGGTGGGATTGTCTCTTTCATTTGGTGTCTCTTAATGAGAATCGTATCTTGTGTGATAGTTTACTTGACAATATTCTTATTCTTCTTCTGTTTTAGTGGGGCATCTGCGTATTGCTTCTATTATTGGCGCTTTGAGGAGTCATTAGAAAGCTCTTCCGAATTTTTCTTTACTACAGATTTTAATCGATATTTGAAGTTAAAGGAAACCTGGCTAGCGTTAGGAATAATTAGCGGTACTCTTGCTTTGATTATATTTTTAATTGTTCTGTGCCTGAGAAGTCGAATTGCTCTGGCAATATCTATTATCGGACAAGCCAGTAAAGCCGTTGCCGCGATTATGTCGACCCTGATTTTCCCCATATTTCCGTTTATTCTACAAGTTGTAATGATTGCCTACTGGGCTACGGTAACTGTGCATCTTGCGGCTATTGGCAGGGGGAACAAAAACCCAAATAACACTGCCACTTTCAACTTTACAATTTGTAAAAATGATTTTTCTAATTCGCAATGCAACCTTAAAGACCTCTCTGAATATGTTGTTGACAAATGGACGATTGTATTACAACTCTTTAATGTCTTCATGATGTTTTGGATTACTTGCTTTATAATTGGCATGGGTCAACTGGTACTAGCTGGTACATTCTCATCGTGGTATTGGGCGTGGGAAAAACCGAAAGATGTTCCTGCTTTTCCAATTTTGAGTTCGTTATGGAGATCCCTTAGATACCACATTGGGTCAGTTGCGTTCGGTTCTTTGATTATTGCCATAGTGAAGATGATAAGACTGGCTCTTGCCTATATTCAAAGTAAACTTAAGGGTAAAGAAAACGCTGCCGCGAAATTCTTCCTTTGTTGTTTGCAATGTTGCTTTTGGTGTTTAGAGAAATGTCTGAAGTTTTTGACCAAGAATGCCTACATTGTCATATCGATTTATGGAAGTAACTTTTGTGCATCCGCAAAAGATGCGTTCTTTTTAATATTGAGAAATTGTGTTCGTCTGGTTGTTCTCGACAATGTGACGGATTTCGTTCTGTTTATTGGGAAGCTACTGGTTACTGGAGCAGTAGGGACATTATCGTTTTTCTTCTTTAACAGAACTATCATAATTCCTTACATAACTTCTCCCAATTTGAATTACTATTTTGTGCCAGTAATAATCATTATTATTGGAACGTTCTGCATTGCCACATTGTTCTTTAATGTTTATGGATTTGCGGTGGATACGCTCTTCATTTGCGTCATGGAAGACTTAGAACGTAATGACGGGTCAGTTGAAAAGCCTTACTTTATGAGCAAAGATTTGATGAAAGTGCTTGGCAAGTCGAATAACAAACTCGTTCCCGATGCTGAATCCAGAGACGGATGCTGTTGTTGCTGAAACAAGCGACTCAGAGTTTTGCAATTTACTCTAATGAGCATCGAAATTATCATATCACGTGACTCTTATATTTCGTTATATAATTGAGTTTTGAGTTTTAATCTTTATTTATTTATTTATTTAAGACATCTATCTCACTTCTAAACTGTATAACTTTGGTGCTTGGTTTCTGTAATTTCATTTTATGATTATATGGTCATATCTTTAAAGATTCTGGTCTGAGTAAATGTTTTTCATTGAAAGATGAGAATAAAACTCTGTTGCGTAACACAGTTTTATTTATCGCTTTAAATTATAAAGTCGCTTGCTTGTTAAATGATTTTCCTAAAACACATAAACTATTTTTTTATGCCTTATAATATGACTTTAGATTCAATGTTTTAAGAGAATATTTTTTTAAAAATTTGTTTTGAAATTAATAATTATGAGAAGAAGGAAACATATCGTAATCTCATTTTAAAAAGGAAAATTTTTGATTCATTTTTGATTCAGATTTCTCTTTTTTTCTGCACTGTTATGTCAATTTTATTCTCTCTGAGCACATTATTTCAATCACTTATCTATATCTATAGACATTTACATATCAATATCATTTTCCTTATTATTTTATCATGCAGACACCATAGATATTGATTGTTATGTTGAGTCCTGTGAGAACTTGAATTGGTAAATTGTATTTTTTTCTTAATATCATTGATACACGACGCAGTAATATTTTTGTTATTATAAATGATAAAAGCAATCATTTAATAAATAAATGGGATAATCACTCTTCATCTATTATATCCTTCACACTAACAAGACATTATAATGAAGGCATTAAGTGAACTAAATCCTCTAAATTGCATAAAAATTAACTCAACTGTTTGTAATCTTGGGTGCTTCCCTGAATTAACATTCAAATGCCCTTTTATAATCTCATATTGATGTCATTGAACCGAATCACAGTCAGTCAGTCCAAAGATATCAACATGAATATCAAACAGAGAGAGTGTGATATTGAATTCGATATCACAGTCAATCCAGAGATATCAACATGAATATGAAACAGAGAGAGTGTGATATTGAATTCGATATCACAGTCAGTCAGTCAGTCCA
>JAYMFX010066670.1:1489-14017 GCA_036784945.1 Monocelis spectator
TTCAATGGTGAGAGTATTGATTCAATGTGATAGTTTGTCAGAATGGGAAAAATATTCAAGAATTAAATGAAGCAAAACTTAAGGGGCACATTTGTGTACACATGAATTGATAGTTTAGAAATACTTTTCTCTGATTACAAGTGGATTGAAAATATTGTGTTAGGGGGTTATAAAAATCTCTCTTCACTCCATTAGTTGTGGAAAATTACCCATTTGTGTTTGGGCACATATCTCCATGCGTATGCATATGAATGTCCTCTCGAGTGCTAATTTACTCCGGGTTTATTTAGATTTAAACGGTGACAGCTGTATGTAATAATTCTTTTATTGTGTATTGGGTTTTTTAATGTGAATATTTCCCTACTGAATAGTCTCTGCATACTGCACATATTGGACAGTATTGTCGACAATTCTTATTATATATAAATAACAATTTAGGCTTTGACTGACAATAGGAATTATATCTAACTCAAATATAGGAAATACATTCAAACCTTATCACCCCATACTAATAAGACAACCTTTCCCATTTCCATATTCAATAACATCGTTTATACGAAATGAGAAATTTCAAGCAGTGGACCCTTTCTCTTCCTCTCTCTCTCTCTCTCTTTCTTTAGTTCTCTCTTTCTATCCCTCTCTTTTTCTCTTTCTCTCCCTCTCTTTTTCTCTTTCTCTCCCTCTCTTTTTCTCTTTCTCTCCCTCTCTTTTTCTCTTTCTTTTTCTCTTTTTCTCTTCCTCCCTCTCTTTTTCTTTGGTTCTCCCTTTTTCTCTTTCTTTCTTTTTCTCTCTTTTTCTCTTTCTCTTCCTCCCTTTCTCCCTCTCTTTCTCTTTCTCTCTCTCTCTCCCTCTATTTTTCTCTTCCTCTCATTTTCTCTTTTTCTTCCTCTCTCTCTCTCCCTCTCTCTCTCTCTCTCTCTCCCTCTCTCTCTCTCCCCCCCCTCTCTCTCCCTCTCTTTCTCTTCCTCTCCTTCTCTGTCTCTCTTTCTCTGTTTCCCTCTGTTTTTCTCGTCCTATCATTTTCTCCTTCTCTTTCTCTTTCTCTTTCTCCCTTTCTCTCCCTCTCTTTCTCTTTCTCTTTCTCTTTCTCCCTTCCTCTCCCTCTCTTTCTCTTCCTATCTTTCTCTCCCTCTCTTTCTCTTCCTCTCTTCCTCTCTTTCTCTCGTTTTCTCTCTTTCTCCTTCTAATTATTTCTTTCTATATTTTCTCTTAGCTAATTATAAATGCACACTATCTATCTATTCATGTCTATTTGATTTGATTTTAGAGGGAAATTGTTACAGAAAATGTAGAAGTTGATTCGAAATGGCATCGCAATTTCACCAAGCGGCGAGGAGTGGAGATCAATAATCTCAGTGAAACTTACGGTGTCAAAATCATCATTCCCAAAGCCGGCACCAAAAGTAATCTAGTCTCCGTTGAAGGTCCGAAAGATAAAGTCGATCAAGCAATTGAGAAAATAAAGCAGCTGGTTCATAATTTTGTTAGTTATCATTTTATTTTGATAATAATTCCATTCATTCATTCAATCTTGGTGTTGAGATATGAATATTCGTTTTCATTTTAGGAAAACACAACCACAGAGGAATTCGGTATCACTCACAGACACCGACAGTATCTTCTCCAGTATTGCTATGAGAATGTCTATGATCTGTGTGAGAAATTCAATGTCGAGATAAATATTCCGAGTAGGTCTCGTGTTTCATCTAGACAGGAAATCAATCAGCTCGGATGCTTTCATTCAGTTGGAGATTTTCACCTTTTTATCTTCCCTTTTTTAGACATTGAACCGAGTTTGTCCAAGCCCAGTTCCCCTCCAGTCAATGGTCTGGACAGTGCCATCTGCTCCGACAGCTCAGTATCCAGTAAGAAATGTTCCTCCTAGATCACTATCACCCAATCCTACATGACCCTCCAATATACCAATACTAACCCTCCTCCTTTCATTCACAGGTCCTTCAAAGCCTACAATCGAAATCAATGGTCTAAGTAGCCCTCATCCACCTCTAGTCAATGGAAGCAGCGTGTCCGGTGACAATGTCGATATCATTTCAGAGACGTCTTCAACCACATCCAGCGTCAACATATCCTCCACGACATTTCAATCGCAGACTTATCCAATAAAGATTCATGGCCTGAAAGAATCCATAGAGAAAGTGAAAACAGAGATAATGGCATTCGCTCCTAAAGATGAAGACGTGAGTTCATTTTGAAATTTATCGTTTTGGGATGCATGTGATATCTATGAATATCTATGAATATTTATGAATATCCCTGAATATCTATGAATATCTATGAATATCTCTGACTATCTCTGTATATCTATGAATATCTATGAATATCCCTGAATATCCCTGAATATCTATGAATATCTATGAATATCTCCGCATATTTCTAAATGAATATCTCTGTATATCTCTAAATACCTCGGAATATCTCTGCATATCTTTGCATATCTATGAATGAATATCTATGAATATCTCTGTATATCTCTGCATATATATGAATATCTCTACATATCTCTGAATATCTCTGCATATCTATCTCTGCATATCTCTGAATATTTCTGAATATCTCTGCATATCTCTGAATATCTCTGCATATCTATCTCTGCATATCTCTGAATATTTCTGAATATCTCTGCATATCTCTGCATATCTATTTAGGTGAGTATACCATTTGGTTATCATGGTCGTTTGATCGGTCTCCAAGGTAAAACTATTCGTGAAATTCAAGAGAAATACTGCGTGGAATTGCTGACTCCTCCCGCCAAACAGAAGGCGAATTATATCACTATCAGAGGTCTCGCTCACAATCTCATTGAGGCCAGGAAGCACATTGAGCAGTTGGTGACCTCATGGAACACCATGGAAGAGGACAAGTGAGTGACATCATCAAATCTTCATCCATTCAACAACTCGTATGTGGTAATAATATGTGGATCTCCTATTGATCGAATCTCTTTTGTTTGTCTCTCTTTATAGACGCGCTCGTAACTATTCATTGCGTCTGCATGTAGCAGCGAAGCATTATGGCACAATTATTGGTAGTAAAGGTGCCACTATATCACAATTGAGGGAGAAATATGGAGTGACAATCACCATACCAACACAGCAAAATGCATCCAATGAGGAAATCTTAATTAAAGGTTATCAAACTAAAGCGGAGAATTGTCGAAATGAAATTCTAGAAATTATTAAAAAAATTGTAAGAATTGAAATTACTACTTTCATTTTATGAGTAGTATGTTGTAAATAAGTATTTTTTATTTTTAAACTTCTTAATTTTAGGAAAGTCGCGTAACTGATGAATTGGTGATTGATCCGCGAGTTCATCCGCGTTTAATTGGTTCCAAGGGCAGTGGATTAATAGCTCTGAGGAAAAAGTTTGATGTCGATGTTTTATTTCCTTCGAAAAGTAGTTCCGGACCGGATGCTAAAACTGTTTACATCAGTGGTGAGCGTACCGCCGTGGATGAATGCTCCGATTATCTGATCAATATTGCGAATGAAATGGTTGGTTCACTATCGATATATACTGTTGCATATTATACTCTATTAATACAAGCACACTTAGCATTCACTTATTCTGTTGAATCTGACATAGCTGGAAGAAATGGACGAAGACGACCAGCCTGGTATTCGGCATAGCAATGGAATGTCTCCTGGCAGTGCCCTTACAATCATGAATGCGGCATCCTTTAAGACCAGCAGTTCATTACCCAAGCCGGCTAAATTAGGCGTGGGATTCAAAGTGAGGAACGCACCGTGGGAGCACCAGTCCACAGTTCGATCGAACCTTCCGCCCGACACCACTGGTCTATCTACGAGTGTCACGACAGACTCCTCCTCAAATTCCTCACTGGTAGCGCCTGATCAGCATCAGATTGGCGCCACTCTCACCGCGCATTGTCAAAGTGAAGCTAAGAGCGCCACCGCTGATGGTAAATCGTGGAGTCAAATTGTGGTGAAGAAGGCCAACTAACTAACTTCTCCTCCTGAACATTGCGGACCAAATTTGAGCCTGGTGATCCTTATCTAAAAATTGTTTCTTAGTCTCTGCTCGAGAATTAACTTCTGCTAAGTTGAAACCGCCCCCTCCAAGAGGAGAGGAGGAACTTTCGTTTTCATCAAATCTTAATTTTTGCATTCTTATTCGAGAAATTTAATATCATCACTGTAATAAAAAAACAATTTTATTTTTTATTTTTTAATATCTTGTGCTAGCAGTCTATGACATCATTCTGTACATGATCATGCTTTAACAGAGGATATCTGTCAATGGCAGACATTAATTCTCTCTCTCTCTCTGCCTCTCTCTCTCTCTGCCTCTCCCTTTCTCTCCTCCTCTGTCTCTCCATTTGTCTCTCTGTCTCTGTCTCTCCCTCTCTCTCTCTCCCTCTCTCTCTGTCTCTGTCTCTGTCTCTCCCTCTCTCTGTCTCTCTCTCTAACTATCTTAACATTAATTGGTACTCATGATATGTAATTCACAGAGCGAACCTTATTTCTCTTGCTCCTAGGATAATAAACTTATTAGATTTTCTATGTCTATTGCTATTCACAGATTTAAGAGGTGATCAATGGTAATTAGTTTAGAATTTATATCTAAAAGAATTTCTATATAATCTGTCTGTCTTTCAATGGAACATTTTCTCTGAATAACAACATTATATTGGCATCGTTGATTTACAGATTGGGATTTCATCATATTTGATTTATATAAACTCCTTCATGTGGGTTTGGGTGTTGAGGAAATTTTTGATTTATCATTCATTATAGGCGTATTATTTTCGATAGGTTGTCGATTCTTATGTCTTGATTCGTAGGTAATATTATCATTTGTGATTCATATAATATTTAACTTCTTCATAAAAATTGAGTATAGGACTTGATTAGTTTGAAGCTGATCGTTTATTTGATTGTACAATAATATGGTTGCATTGTGGGAACAATAACTACTATGGCTGTGGGCATTTTCTATCATTTTTCGATAATTAAATCATGGCCGTTTATTGATTTTATTGATTAGTTTGGGAGATTGTTGTGGTCAGATGTATTGATAAATATGTGTGTGATAATTTGTGCCTAAAACTTTTCTATCTTTGTTTTATCAATCATATTCTGGGAAGAGCTTATTAATATTGGATTGTTTAGCCACATAAAGTGCCTTATATTTTTCAAGATTTGAAATTATTGATTATTTACACAATATGAAGTATTGTCAGGCAATAATATGTTTACGTACATTAAAAGAGTCTTTCACAAGTCTTCTTCGACTTCATAAATTGTTATCATAATTTTATTAGAGAGATATCATATTGATGTTATATAGATAGATAGATGTTCTAGAAAGTGCAAATATTTAGCCGATATTTGCGGTAAGAGTTTCTGTTTCTATCACTTATATAATATGTACAATGAGTTAATCCATGAACATGATAGTATTTACATTGCTTATTAATTTTGTGGTTGTGGATTCATGTAATTCTGAAATTTGTCATGTCATAATATAATGTAAATATATTTACACTAATATTGGTTTTGATATAAATTACAGTTCGAGTTTATAGTAAACTATATGATAGTGATTTTAAAAAGGTTTTCTCATAGAGATCGGATACTCGGAATGTACTATGTACAAAAGTATGCGATTTCTATGGATTTACTAAATCCGAAGATTGCCTTGCTATATTATATTTCAGCAGCTATATTATCACTAAATGTACTAGTATCGATTTTTCTAGCTCTCAGTATTTAATGAGTTGCATGTCTACTGGTATAGCGTATAGTGCATAAATTCTTAATTTCTCTTATAGTAAAACCATAGAAATAGACTAATTTTCGGGCTTCCTCGACAGAGACGCGGGATAGTCTATTTCTATGAATAAAAAACACTATAAGAAGTATAGGTACATATATCTGTGGCATTTACCCATACTTTTATTCAACTCAGATTTCCATGCTATTTTGCACATTTCATTGCATATATCCATAGAGATCGGACTACTATCTTTCGTCTGCTCTGTCAGAGAAAATAAATTGTCCGATCTCCATGCATATGTCCTACTGGAATTCACATAGAAATCGGAGCCAAACATTATTCCGATTTCTATGGAAATTCATTTTCACAAAATTTGAGAAGTCTCACTTTTCATTACGAGGAGAGAGAGCGCAGCGATCGGGTGTTATCATAGAAATCGGAATAATGTTTTGCTGCAACAGCGCCGATTTCTATGGGTGTTATACTAGATATGTAATGGAATTTTCAAATTAATTTCTATGCGCTAAAATTGTAAAGTAACTATAGAGCACAGTGTTTATGATTATATAAGCACAGACAGACACTCGTAAAAAGTGCAAATTATTCACTAACGATTTAACAATTTAAACGATTTTTTGAGCGAATTCTCTAAATGATAAACAGAACATAAATTCTCAATAGTGTTCTTTTTATAAATAAAAACTTACCTATTATTATTAATATTGAAAATTGCTATAAAACATTATTGTAAATTTGTGAATTGATCTTCTCGATTCTAAAGCATTGTGACTTTGATAATTGTCTGTATCAGTCTGTATCTTAGAGTATATTAGTTAGTGTATTTAATACAGTATAATCTAAGGTCTGTATCTTATACTTTCATTCCTATAGGACCATAGAAATTCGATTTTTTTGTTTGCTTGCCTCCTGAGACAATAAAGCAAAACACGTCTGATATCTATGCGTAGGACACTTCGAGGTATAAAGTAATAATTAGTTGATTATAATTGTGTAATTTACTCTATGCTTCGAGGACTACGGATATTCACGTTTCCGGGACTCTCATTATGGATAAAAGGTGCTCTCAATTTGCTGGTCATTTCTCAGAGTTTGAGGTTTTTAGAGACACTTGTAACCAGATTATTGATATTTCCAAGCAAAGTTTACATGACGCAATTTAATATGCGTCATTGCATGCAAATTTCACCTCTTAATTCCACGCAAAATGGTGCGTAATACTCATTTACGTGCAATATTACAGGAAAACCGGAAACGTTACGTCGTGGAAGCTCCTCATAATAGTTTCAGAATTATTTTACTTTAAATAATTATACAACATGGATTCAAACACACGATATTTAAGAAACAGGATTAATAAGCGGAACGTTTAGTTTTGGATGGAAAAATTAAAAATCTATTTTTTAAATGTAAATAACAGAATTGAATCCAACTGTTGTTTATAACAGGGGCCTACCGGTTTAACAGTTTTGCGATCTGATTGGATATTTTAACTAATTTTAATTTTTGAGCGATCTAAAAAGGATCATTTATTGTGGATTTATAATTACGCTATTAAAAAACTCCCTTCGTTAATTAGACCGCTCAAAAAAGTTTAAAAAACATCAGAAAACATCAGAAAATTGCTAAACCAGAACGGTCCTATCCTTAGAGTATATTAGTGTATTTAAAGTATAATCTAATCTAAATCAGTAAATTACTGTTTTAATATATCAAAATAACGAAAACCTCTACAATAAATTCAAAAGTACTGGTGACGAAATTACCAATCAGATTTTGTAAGTCATGCTTTTTCAATATTTTTCAACATAAAACTAAGACTTCATTTTCGAAATGAAATAACAAAACAATTTTACCAATTTTTTAATTCAATTATGAATCAAGTTGTATTATATTCATATTGCATTCAGAGAAACAAATAAATCTTGCTATAATTGGGCCACAACATAATGAATGTGTGAATTGCTATATGCAGGAATATTAATTGTTGTATATGAGATACAGTCTAACAAATTTTAAATAGATTTGTTTATCATGCTTTTCAAATTAGAATGCCGAGTTAGACCAAATATATTTATAGGCATTCTTGTAGTAATAGTTCAGGATCCTAGAGAGGCAAACCAGAAAGTGATTCAATTCAATTCAATTTACTAATGACACATTTACTAATTCATATTTTATTAGGTTCTTATGATGCAGAAACTGTTTAAACAGTGTAGGTCATTCAGCAAATATGCAATCAAAAATTTTCTTACCTTTCTATAATTTTATAGAATAATAATTTGTTTTTATAATGAAGAATACATAATTTTTAAATTTATTGATCCAACTACATTGCATTCATCTCCAACATGTGTAATATCAAGATAATTTAATAAAATCATTTTTCATTTAGAAATTACAAAATGACTTCTTTCATAGTTTAATCAGTGATCCTTTGTTTTAGCAGGTATGTAAATCTAAATTCCTGCTTTAGTTTTTAACTTATTTATTTCTAAGGTTTACATGCATGCTAACCTTTTTATCTACATATGGATCTATAAGACATAACAGGTTTATATTTTTGATATAAAATAGTTAGACATATTGCAACCATATAGGCAACTAATTTATCTATCTTAAACAAAGAATTAATTAATTTTTGAATTTTTGTGCAAATTTAATTGTTATTTTAAGATCATTAACAAAATGACAAGAAAAGGAACTGCAAAATTAGAAGAACTAAAGGGAATAGAAAATGAAATGCAAAAGGATTGGGAAACAGCCAAGCATTTTGAAATGGATTCTGTCAATGATAAGTAAGTGGAAAAATCTTACAATAATTCCTTTAAGTCCAATTCAAATAGTGTTATTTTATTTGTTTCCTATTTTAGGCAAGAAACTTTTTTTGTTACCTTTCCCTATCCTTACATGAATGGTAGATTGCATCTGGGTCATTGTTTCTCTTTATCTAAGTGTGAAGTATGTCTTCTTCAAAAACATTAACATAAATTAGATAATAGAAAAAATATCATTGTTTCTGTTGACAGTTTTGTGGAGGCATATGAAAGTTTCTCTTATTATATTTTAGTTTGCAGTTGGCTATGAACGTCTTCAAGGACGTAGAGCACTGTGGCCTTTTGGGCTTCACTGTACTGGTATGCCTATTAAAGCTGCAGCTGATAAGTTGAAACGTGAAATGGAAATCTATGGATTTCCACCAAAATTTCCTATCCTCACTGATGAGGATAAAGAAAATGCTATAAAATTAGCAGAAATTAAAAAGAAAGAGCAAAATGAAGTGAGTAGTAATAGTTATTTTAAATAACTCCAGTAGTTCTCTTGTTTTTACCAGAAGTGAATCTTTCTTCTATGAAGGTTGGAAAAGACAAAGCCAAAGGTAAGAAAAGCAAAGCGGCAGCTAAAACTGGTGGTATGAAGTATCAATGGGAAATTATGCGCAGTCTTGGCATCAATGATGACGAAGAGATTAAAAAATTTGCGGACCCTCATCACTGGCTAGAATACTTTCCATACAAATGTATTGATGATATGAAGCGCATGGGAGCCAAGGTTAGTCTTTCGCTTATTGAAATCAGCATGTCTCCTCTCTCATGTCTATTTCTATAACCGGTAATGGTGAATTCTTTTGTTAGATTGATTGGCGGCGCTCTTTCGTCACTACAGATGCCAATCCTTACTATGATTCATTCGTGCGCTGGCAGTTTGAAACCTTAAAGGAAAAGGGAAAAATTGACTTTGGAAAGAGATACACCATTTTTTCACCTAAAGATAATCAGCCTTGTATGGATCATGATAGAAGCTCTGGAGAGGTAGGCCGATTCATTTGATGTAAATCTTTTTTAACTGAACGCTCTTATGGTGTGATAGAATCGGTTTCCTAACTGTCATCTTTATTTAGGGTGTGAATCCACAGGAATATACTTTGATTAAAATTCGTGTCAATGAGCCTCTACCACAGAAAATCAAGTAAGTAATGCTTTTTTCATCGTTACATTTCATTGTACTACACATTCTTTTATGTAATGATGATTCCTTCTTTCATTGCAGGCATCTGGCTGGTAAGGCGGTGTATTTGGTAGCCGCTACTCTGAGACCGGAGACAATGTACGCACAGACGAACTGTTGGGTACATCCCACAATAAATTATGTTTGCATCAAGACTGTTGATCAGGGCTATTTTGTGTGCACACAGAGAGCCGCTAAGAACCTGGTCTATCAAGTAATTATTGAGACAATGCTTAACAGCTAAGGCATCATTTTATTGTCTTCATACGGTTTCTTTGACGTACGGTTTAACTTTATTTAGGGATTTCTTGACAGTAAATCAGCCGATAGTATTGAAATAGTCGCCCAATTGCCGGGTCAAGATCTGATGGGCGTGTCCCTCACTGCACCACTCACCTCATACAAGCACATCTACGCCCTGCCTATGCTCACCATCAAAGAAAGTAAAGGTACGGGCATTGTCACGAGTGTGCCCAGTGACTCTCCCGATGACTACGCGGCTCTCACTGACCTCATGAATAAGCCGGTAAGAATTGACTGCGATGAGTACAATTTTATTTGAGGTATAATTGTACTCTCTATGTTTGGTTTTGCTTTTCAGGCTTTTCGACAGAAGTATGGTCTGAAAGATGAAATGGTTTTACCATTCGAACCTGTAAGTTGTTCAGATTATGGATTCTTATGTATTTGTTGATTTAGTTTAGAATGAGTAGATTTATTTTTGTGTGTAATGATGTGACTCGATTATCGATTTCGATTTGAAGATTCCCGTGATCGCTGTCAGCAGCGTGGAAGGCATGGCCGCAGTCACCATTTCCAAAGAGATGAAAATTCAAAGTCAAAATGATCACGAAAAGCTCCAATTGGCCAAGGAAAAAGTTTACAAGCTCGGCTTTTATGAAGGAGTCAGTTTAAATAACACAGAGCTATGATGAAGGATTGCATTGTCATCGCCGAGATATTCCTAAATTCCTAAATTTTTATTTCAGCTCATGGCTGTCGGGCCCTACAAAGGTCAAAAGGTGTGCGATGTTAAGAAATTGGTTCAAAATGATATGGTGAAGTCTGTGAGTTATAAATTCACATTTCTATGTGCTACTTACTACCACAAAACATTTATTCATCCATAGAGATGTAAAATTCAAACCTCAAGTGTTGTTTTTAGAAAGAGGCGATAATTTATTTCGAGCCTGAACAAGAAGTCATTTCTCGAAGCGGTGATCAGTGTGTAGTGGCCCTCTGCGACCAATGGTATCTGGACTATGGCAATGAACAATGGAAGAACGAAGCCAGGAAAGCTCTCGCCCAACTGGAGACTTATGGAGACGAGGTGGGTGTCCTCTTGTCTGTTCTCTGTTGGTGGTATTCGAATTTTGAATTGTTAGGGTGATTTTCTGGTATTGAATATTTCCAGGTAAGGCACAATTTTGCAGCCACTCTCGACTGGCTGAAGGAGCACGCCTGCTCTCGATCCTATGGTTTGGGTACGCGTCTTCCCTGGGATCCGCAGTATCTGATTGAGTCACTGTCAGACTCCACGATTTACATGTCCTACTACACTGTGGCCCACCTTCTCCATTCTTCCATAAAAGGTGACAAGCCTGGTCCATTAGGAATCAAGTAATGTTGAATTAATTAATTCATTATTATTCCAATATTTCGTATCACTACTGAAAGTAGTGATACGAAATATAAAATTATTTTAGAAATTAAAGTTTGATAAATGAGTTTTGGGCGTTGTATTATTGTATAATATGATGATAATATGATGTTTTCTATTCCTTTTTGTTGGTTGGTTATTTTAGAAATTTTTGCAAATGCAATTTTTTTCGATAGAACTTCGTGTATCATGCATTTAGTTCATAGCTGACAAATAATCAGTAGTATTAAAGGAAATCCATTAGTAAAAATTAAAATATTCCACCAAGCGCCGGATGTGGAAAAACTTTTTCCATACATTGAAGTTCTTTAAAGTAAGAGCTAGGCTGACTATTATTCTCTTTAAATAAAATATACTAAATATTTTCTTTTATAAATAGTAATTAGTTTGGAAATTTTATAATAAAATATTTAATTATTTCTAATCTTTCTTCGGGAAAATAGGAGATAAAATACTGTATGTAAGAGCTGCTAATATTATTTAATATTTTTCATTTTTGCTCTATGGAGAGTAAAGTATTGTAAAGTATCGCTTTATAATCAGTTCTCCCTCTCAAAACAGTTATTAAGAATGAAAATGATATTTAAGATCCATTTGAGAATTCCTTTGTTGAGTAATCTTTATCTACCCGAATTGTTATCTACAGGGCGGAGCAGATGACACGAGATGTTTGGAATTACATCTTCCTCGGAGTTGACAAGAAAAATGGCGACTATAAAGGAATTAACAAGGCGAGTTTGAATCGTCTTCGTCAGGAATTTCGCTATTGGTATCCGGTGAATTTACGTGTCAGCGGTAAGGATCTCATCCCCAATCATCTAACCTATTACCTCTACAATCATGCCGCCATGTGGGACAAGGAGCCCCAACTTTGGCCGCGTGCTGTAAGGGCGAATGGACATCTCTTGCTGAACGCTGAAAAGGTAAGAACAGCGTTTATATCTATAGCCGAGAGTGAACTGGTCGAGCGAGTTCTAACCATTCTACAAAAGAATCAGACATAGAGATAAAGCTTAAAACTTGAAGCAGTATCATACTACTAACCATAGAGTAACCACTCTTGCTAGTAGATATTTGGATAT
>JAYMFX010066781.1:2681-14017 GCA_036784945.1 Monocelis spectator
CCCCATGTTATGTCGTGATTTTCTGTAAATAGATATGTTGCAGAATATCTCCTTGTGGGACACCCCATGTTATGTCGGGATTTTCTGTAAATAAATATGTTGCAGAATATCTCCTTGTGGGACACCTCTGTTATGTCGGGATTTTCTGTAAATAAATATGTGAATGTTAATTGGTGAATACCATTGATATTAATAACAGTGAGTCATTAGTAATCGTGGCAGATTTGTGAGAATTACATGAGTATGAGTAGGAATATACGTATGGTGTCATGAAGAAGTCGATATTGCTTAACATTATGATAACATGATAATAATTATTCGTTGTCAAGGTGAACTAATGGATAGAATTTATTGTGCACGAGAGAGAGGAAGAGAGAGAGAGTATTATTACTTACTTTCCTTTATTTCTCAACCAGACTGGATCTTTCTGTTCCTGAGTCAAATCATCATTATTCACGTCGGGAATTTTCCTTCTCTCTGATTGTTTTCTCAACCACTGCAAAAGCATTCGGTTAAACAGGGATGAAGCAACATGATACAGAATTATTCATTTTATAAGCGTCTTAATGTTGTTGAAACAAGTAAAATGTATGGAATCTATATTTGTATCACACACACAGATTAGATGTGTATTAGTTTACAGCACAAACAATATGCCAATATCGTTTATTTCAACATTTTCAGATTATATTATAGGTAGGCCTATACTGGAATCTGAAATGTCAATCAGAATAAACTTTTTAAAAATACTTTTACTTCATGCGAATGACTTTTGAGTGGTTGATTTAATCACTCATTTGATCTGTACTTTCACCAAGACTATTTTGTTCTTTATTTTCACCATACCATAGAGATGTGATTCATTTACTATGAGTGAATATAGAGTGACAATCTATATGAGATTGTGGACATATTGTGGACACAAATTGAAAATCCAATTCTGCAGCCAAATCATCAACGAATACTCAACTCTGATTCGCTAAGAATCTAAGGCTGACTTCTATAATCGCGATTTAGCAATTGTCCCCTCAATGATAATGAGATCAGCACTCTATATAGATCACCTTGTATTCATTACATCTCTATGATTTTAAATGAAGAATATGTTAGGTACATAGATTAGGTGTAATACAGTGATAGCATAGAGATCGGATATTTTGTTTGCTTGCTTTGGTTTGAACAGAGAGACACAAACAAAAGATCCGATCTCTATGGGTGATAGGAATTAAGAGAAAATCATTAGTAGGATAAGTATCTTTGGGTATTATACGAGTTCATGAATAGAATAATAAAACGGATTTTATCAAAAGTATAAATGCATCTATGATGTTATTAAATTTCCTAAGTAACTTATTGGGCGTGTCTGTAATAATACTCGTATACTCGTATGCAAGTGATATATTTGTACCTACATATAGGAATTATGCTTAAATTGAGATTACATTTGCAGAACATTTCATAACTATCTGACATTTACAAAGAATTTATTCTTAGCGGAAACGCCCAAAATAAGTGATAATCGCGACAATAATTAGACATTTATTTATAAAACAAAACACCTCCTTTCATTTATTGTCTTAATTGAGAATATTATAGAACGCAATTCCATTCAATTGTGCATCTAATCTATATTCCATTAATAAGTAATTAAAATATTCAGGCGTGTTATTAAAAGCATAAAGGAAAGTATCTATGGGTGTATCCTCACTGAAGATGAGAATTTTCATGGATTGTTAATGCAAGCATAGAGATCAGACAATAGGGAAATACCGTTTGATCTCTATGAATGTTTTCACTCTAAAATATCGATGCTTAATGACAACAGAGAGATTAACATCTATCAATATTGGGCACATTGATTTCTATTAGATAGGCCAGATTGGAGGTTTGGCACTATTTTCTATGTAATTAGTTTGTGTATGCTTGTCTCCATAAATTATTAAAACCATAGAGATTAAAACTATATTTTGTCATGATTATGAATCATAGATATCATAGATATCATAGATATCAGATTGTTTTATTCATATTTCTATGTTATGCATAAATATGATAGGATGAATTTACATCTTCTTCCAGTGGTTTTGTAGATTCTCTCTCAGGAGTCGGAAATATTCGCTGAGTGAACTTGACACCAATTTTGCAAGATTCTCTGACAGGAGCAGCTTCAGGAATAGCTTCAGATGGAGAGTCGAATATTTCATCACATCTTCTAAATTGCTGAGTTTCTTTTACAACTGCTATATATGATGAAGAAATTACAGGATTTTATTCTGTGCTTATTTATTATTCAGAATTATTAGAGATACATATTTCTGGTAGAAGAAATCTTCAAGTCATTATACACATGCATGCAACTATTTTTTAAATATGTCGCTCCCTTATTATTTATGCACAGGATGCCTCAATTTGATTATTGAAACATCCAGTAACCATGGCAATGAAAAAACAAGAATTCCCAGAGAAAATACAGCTAACATGTGAAGAATAGTAAAAATCTTTGATATTCCTTTTATAAGAAATAATTAGAGGATTCGCGCATGAAAGTATTAGAATTAATAAGCTATCTCGATATGTTTTAGTGAGTTCCTGTGTAAAACATTAACTCACTGAATATTTTTGAATTCTTTTTATGTAATTAAAATTAGAAATATTTTATTTTAATAAGTATAATAATTAATTAATGACAATGACTAAAACAAGAATTTTCATTTCAATTATAAAGAAAAACTACACCAAAATAACATTATCTGAGAGAAACCATCAACTTCCATATCGTACTAACATACTACCATACATTCATAGAAGATATAGATAGATTTAACTCCAGTGAATGTTTACCTGCGTTATTATTTGCTGATAAAGAGTTTTCTAAAAATTGTTTCTGATAAAGGGACGCAGCCAAGCGAGCTTCTTTTATTTTTATTTTTTCCTGAAAAAATAAAAATAAATTATGAGTTTTCGTTTCGTAATTATATAATTAGTTTATGACATAAATTTTCAAATTCTTTTCTGCGTGACTTCGATCTAATAAAAAAGAGTCTATTTCTAAACATCAAACAACACAATTTGATTAACAAATTTGCATACTTCACTTTCTTTTATAGTTTGAGCCTCTTTCCATTGTTGCAATTCAGTCATTGCTTTGTTTCGTTCAGATTGTTTGATATTTTCAATTCTTTGTCTCTCTTCCCTTTCTATCTATTAATCATTTAAATAAAGCAAACCCTTTAATTATAAAAAAATCAATACTGAAATATTACTTAGCAAGTAGTAAGAACAAAAATGATTAATTATTACCCTGATCATCTCGTTCAGAGTGTATTTTTCATTTTCACGTTTGTTTTCTTCTTTCTGCTTTTCGAGGTAATTTAACCTCTCTTCATATTCCCGCATTGCGATTTCTCGATGCTCTTTCACTAACATTTTATCATCTTAAAATGTAGAAAAGGAATCGCATTAGTATATTTATAAAGTTTAGAATCATGAAATGAAAATTTTTAAAATAAATAATATTTTGTACTTAGTATATCAGACTCCAAATGATCCCATAATCCTGAACCTTCCTTTTTCAAAGAAAATATCAAAAGTCCATCTGAAAAGGTTACCTTACTTTTTTCAACGTCTATTTTGTTTTTCAAAAAGCATTCAAAAATGTAGGGTTTAAAATTCACCTACAAGGAAATAAACATGAAATAACATGAAATAATTATTATAATTAAGGAATTAATTTACTAATAAATATATTAATAAATTAATGGTACAAGTATTAATTATCAAATTATGAGTAGTAAACAAATAATATTTTTTTTAAGCAAAATTTGACATTCCATCAGTTTTTAAATAAATCAGAGTCATGACTTACAATAGTAATTTATTTATTTATTCATAAAATAATTATCTTGTATCTACACAATGTAGTCAGGCATTGCAGTATTTATTATATTTGTAAATGAAAGATCCTTTCATCATTTATTTCTATCTATAATTAGATGGTAGCTAAATAAATAAGCATGTTTTTTAAATTTATTATTTTCCATCTATTCATATTCAAAAATGAATATGCCAGGAGTAGGCTCAAAGATGTGGGCATTTCATCATAATGTAAAACATTCTTCATCAAAAATTTTTCTTTATATTAAAAATATTTCTTTCTAAATAGTTGCATGTGCAGTATATTACTTTTTGAAAACCAAATTTTAAAGCATGTTCATAATAAAAAAATATTAAATTTATTATTCATTTAATAATTTAATCATAAAAACAATTGTCTCTCAATCAAATGAAATCAAAAATAGTGCACTGAATTATACAGTAGTTCTGCTAATGGAACTACAAATTAACAGTTCTGAAAAGCTCTAACTATGCATTTTGATGAGAATTCAACATTTATGAATGTAATTTAGTTAGTATCTAACCCTAAAGAATAATACATTTTTACAAGATTTAAAGTATTTGAGTATATATCATTTGAAGTGGATTTAATTTGTTGAACATAAAACATATTAAAAGTTTGGCAAGATCTTACGTTCATAAGTTATTGACAAATTCAGAAAATGTTTGTGTGTATGCCATCAAACTGGTTATTTAAAGAATACATTAGAATAAGTATAGATTATTTCGATTTCAATGCATAGTCATTTTTAAGATTTAATTTAGATGTAAGCATATATTTGATCCCTGCCAATCAAAATATTGTTGAAATATAAATGTTGTATAAAAAATATAGTGAGATTAGCTATATTTTGATAAAATTTATAAATAGTAATACCAAACTAGAACTTTCTTCTGAATAATATACCAATGCATTACTCATTTTTATGATATTATCAAATAAATTAAGTGATTAACTTATAATAAAGCACTACAAATCATATTTCATGCTTTAAAAAATAATACAATATGATCTCATAATTAAATCGGCATACTTTGATGTATTTTGAAGTTAATACAATATCTGTATTAACAGGTTTCACCCCTTTTAAAAAAATATTTAAAGATATTTCGTCAGAATTTTCATCCCAATAATAATCTTTCACAGTAAGATACATTTCGTATCGAAGGTAAATAAATTTAAAAAACTAGCTTTAGGATTAAGTATTTAATGTGATTGATTATAAGAATTTTATTTTATAATTTTTCCATATTTTAATAATTATTATCAGATATATTTTTTTAATTAATTACATTTGGCAGAAGTAACTTAAATATAAAAACATTAATGTGTAGTTACACTCTTTAGAGTATATTAACAATAGTCATCAACATAAAACAGTAAATAAGTAATATTACAATGTATACTTATTTTAATATGTTAAAAAATAGTTAGGCATATTTATGGCGCTGAGCATTTCGCTTTAGATCACATTTTAGTATTTTCTCAAACTTTTCTTCTTTGGTAAGTTTGTTTTACATCTGAAATTGTTTTTGTACCCATGATAATAATTTATTATCTACTTTTTATTTGAAATAAAATATGTAAGTCGTTATTTATTTTAGTTGTAAATAACAATTCATATATAACAATTCAAAATAAACAGGAAAGGAGATCCATCTTCCAAAATAAATTTATGACAAGGAAGACTATTGTAAAATTATTTAATTTATATTTTTACTTTGTATTAGGAAAATTCTATTTTGAATAATTTGGCATATCACCTAACCTGAATATGTTTTTGATAATGAATTTTAATAAAAATATTCTTGGCATGGGTATGTACTTGAAGACTTGAAGTGAGCAAAATTTGCTTAATTTCATAACAACCTTTAATGCAAGACATAAAGAAATTTAGCCAACAAGGTTTCTTGTCTGAGTTCATGAATAAACCCTCCATTCCTTATAGTTATGTTAAATCTTCATAAATTATTATTCCTAAGAATTAAAAAACAACTATACTTTAATAAAGTACCTTTTACAGAAATCAATTGTAACAATAAATTTAAATATTTATTATTTGTAATATTCATTTATTTTTAAATCTCATTCTTTGATTTCTAATCAAAACATATATTACATACATGTTGGAACCAGTTGTCTTGGCAACTCATCCAGACCAATTACTAATTTTTGGATAAGAATTAACTACTTATATTGATGGCAACTTTTGCTCTATGCCAAAAAAATCAATTCATCAACCCATTTGTCTTGTTAAGTAACTTGTCTCCAACATATACATATTTGTGTTACAATTTGCAGCAGATACAATCTCTTTCTAAATCTATTGGGCACTCAATCTAAACTAAATGATTGATATATTAATAATTTATTGATTCTTTATTTTTGTAACCAATAGATTATCTAAAAAATACTCTAATATTGAATATGTTGTTAATTTCCTTTAAACAATCCAGAAAAAAGCTATTATAAGGATGGAATATTATGTTATTCTATTTGAAGTAGTTGATAAAAAGGAGTTATTTGAAAACATTTCCCCTTTACTGTATAATGCCACACTTGAATTCAATAATTATATTTTTTAATTATTAATAAAAAAGTTGATATTATTAATAAAAATTTAAGTTTTTTCCCTAAAGTTTAAAAAGATGCAGCATTATTTGTCATGCATATATCCTATAAGATGGTTGCAAGGTGTGAAACAAAATTAAAGAAATAATAGCATAGATAAGTACTGTTATTGCACATTTACACTGAAAGTTAGGCAACATAAATTTGAGATGACTTAAGTAGAATGAATTATAATAGCCATTCTTATTGTGTACTTATTTAAACTGTAGCAATTACTTTTTAGTTAACTGCCTTTTGGGTTTAACAATTTTGCAACCCATATGGATTTTTTACCAGGTTTTTTACTTTTTTGAGCAATCTGATTGGATTAAAAGAAATTTTACAGACTGTTTTTTAATTATGCTTTTAAACAAAGAATTACTGTCTATTCATCCAATCTAAGAACTTATTATAAACCTTTAGTGATTTGAATTAAAATAAAATGTATCCATCTAACAAAAATTAATGGTTGTTAGAATAAAATATTCCATTCCAATTTGATATTTTTATCTTAAAATCAATTAAATTTTATGATCACAATAACTTAATTAAGAATTAGTGAATAGCAGTTTATAGATTCCTCTGCCTAATTTATTCTAATCTGAATTCTGTTTATGCTTAAATGTTTAACCAAAAAACTTAGCTGTACAGTTTTCTCATGAGTGATGAATTCCTTTCTTTTAAGATTTAGGATGCTCTTATTTAAAAGAAATAGCACACAAAAATATAATAATTATTGATTAATGTCTATTCTCAATTGATTTCAAAATCAATATTTAAGTAATTTAATAAAAGATAAGTTCTTTAAAATCTAGCAATTGATTTGTGATTTTAATGTTTGTTGATGTCACATTTCTATTTCAGATATCTGTTTCTATTATTTTCCGTATGATTAGCACGCAAACAAGAAATGGTATGGATGGGCCAGATCATCACAGATTTATTGATGATATCAGTAAGAGTTATTTCATTCCAATTATAGTTTCATTTTAAGTCAGTAATTAAGATTTTTATGTGATTTTCTTGCATTTTTCCATTCCAGATGACCCCGAATACCAACGCTTGTTGATGAGACCAGCTGAAATCAAAGAAGATGTCAAATTAATGGAACAACGCAAGCGCGTTTCTAATATTCTTCATTCCGATGCTTTTTGTCAGGAATTGGATGATATAATAAAATCTCAATTAAAAACGGGACTTCATTCCTCCAGTCTATTAGCTCTGCAACAAATTTCGGATCTTCTTCTTCCTCAGAGTAAATATGGTTCAACTCCATCTTCATCTAAAAAAGGTTTGTTTCATCTTTATCTCTGAGAGGTTAAATAACTGTGCTCAAAACTTCCTATTCAGTTTTAATAAAATTATTGTTTGTCATTTTATGCATCATTTTTCATTACATTTTGTCAATTAGCTGGAGCTGTATCTCGCATAGCCATCAATGATTTTCGAGGCGCTGAAGTTGGTCTGTATTCCAAAGGTGAGCGTCAATTAAGGTGCAAGCTATCTGCCGTCTATCGCCTCGTGGATTTATTTGGTTACAATACTGGAATACATAACCACATTACTGTAAGTGAAACAGAGACATTCTACACGAGTCATAATGAATAGCTGTGAAGTTCAGTTTCAATTTAATTGTCACTCAATCTGATCGAGATTTTCTAAGAGTATTTTCAAGTTCTCTCTCCCTTAGTTTCATTTTGAACTCAACAGACTTTAGGATATACCGAGATGTAAAAAATATGTAGAAACATTTGGAGAATCCAATTAATTTCTAGTCCCGAATAGTAAATAAATAGCCAATCAGAGCGGTCTATTTATGAATGTATGGAAATCATTTCTGATAATTGCAGATTATATTGAGTGAAGAGATCCTCTAATTCTATGGAATTTTATTAATTAATACGCCCTCAGATACTTCATATCATTGTAGAGATAGTGGCGTATTGAATTTTTATATAATTGGAGGGTCACTTTAACGGTCAATTGGTAATTCTTCCATCTATTTTATCATCTTCTGACAATAGAAGACAGTCACACAGAAACCTATTTATTTAAGACGCGTCATATTCATCAACATAATAAAGCTTCGATAAGATGATCAAATGTTGTCTAACTGATAGGAAATGTAAATCTATTGACTAGGAGGCGCGATTTTATTTGCTCTGTATACAGCGGCTCTTGATCGACGCAGCCTTTAAACAGCACTGTTTATAATAAATATTTCAAGAAGACTTCTGTCATATCAACTGCGGAATAGCTTGACTGCTCCCAAAATTACATGCAGCCAATAATTTATTTGGATATGAGATGTAAAGAAGTTGATGTGACTAAATCTTATATTGGTTAGACTAGTCGTCATCTCCATAAGATCATAGGTGAGCTCATGTTTAGTTCAGCAGTTTCTCATAGTAATTTAGTTCAGATGCATGTCAATATAATATGGGGTTCATAAGGACGATCAACAGATCAATGGAAAAAATATCCCAACTTCTTCAAGCAACTCTCGTATTTTATTACAAATTTAACCACATTTCGGTTATAAATAAGTAACACTGAAAGAGAAGTTTATCCATCAGCTTGATCCATTGGCTGAGTATTTAACTAGCGGGTCTAGAACCGGCTACCCCTCTGAATAGGAGAATAGATTGTTGGGATGAATTTATTATCTCTCTCAGTAATTAATAAAGCACACCGCTGTTGTTGTTTTAGACTTCTTCTGACATCGTCTGACCTCAGGTCTGGTGAGGAAATGATGTCACTGAGAGAGTTTCACTTCAGCCGAACTGAATTGAATTGTTTCTTTTTCAATTTTCTCCGTGATTAATAAATTCATTTGAAGGTCAATCCCACTGATGAGATTCACTCAGTGTTGTGTCTATCTATCTATGGAAAACAATATCTGAGTTCACTGGGAGTGCAGTGAGAATTCAGGACTGCGTATTTACTGGATCATCGATCGATATTTAGAATCGAATCTAAATAGGTATCGATCGATTGCGATGCATTTTTAGAAGATTGAATATTAATTAGGATTTTCATGTTTTGTAGGAGATTTCCTTCTTAAAATATTTAGTAAGATAGCAATACGCTTGAAAACTCCCATAGACTTTGTTTAAAACAGCCTTAGAAACTCCCCATACTGGTAATTGTAGGGTTGTTAAGGGTGTGTGTATTTCCATAGAATTTGCCCCGGAATTTGCAAGCGTATTGAATTGAAGCATATTAGGCTAAAGACAAGGATTCGGGGTATTTTCAAGGTGTCAACCATAGATATGAGCCGAATATATTCCGAGTATTCTGTCCAAGAGGCTCCCTGTCCTCAAACCATTTTTTAGTTTAGTGACCATTCGTATGCATGGCTATATACATAGATATCTGTATTTCTTTTCACTTTCCTTTTTAAATGTTTGCTGTCTAGCTACCATCCTCTTCTAAATGATTGAATATTCATTTAAAATCAACCGCCAAATTTTAATATTACCACTTCAAATTTAAATCATTTGTGACTAAACTTCGAAACATTTGTTTTGTGCAACATGTGTTAACTTTCATTTATGCAGACACAACTTATTTTGTTTGTTAGAGTACATTCTAATAAGCAATGAGTCATAACATTGTCACAATCGATTAGAAAATTGTTATTTTTGAATAGACAAATAGGGGGACGACTTGAGTTTATTTTGTAAACAACTCAGTTTTACTGGATGTTGTGTGGAATTATTATTTCGGAAAAATGTTGGAAGATTTCGTTCGTTCGTATTTGATCAAAAAATATCCTCGTTGCATTTCATTGCATTCTGATCTGATTCGGGTCGCCCGGTATAAATTTGTTTATTAGCTGTCTTTTGTCGTTGCTACAAGCGAGAGCTTAATCACCCCGGCATTAGTAATGTTTTGATTCCCGCAGCTATGAATCTATCGATTACCTGCCAGAGAGATGTGGCTAGACACGCACTATAGATACAGATACTATGTTTCCATATAGTTTTCATAATGAATTGCCTTCCCTGGCCTATATCGGGGCGGGAGGGAGGGAGTGAGTTAAGGAAATGAATGGTTGGCTTTAGGAATCATAGCTGAACAATCTCTTCTCTGTGTCTTCTCTCCTTATCAATTACTACTACCTCGTCTACAGCCTTGCTTTTCAAATTCATGCGATAGGTATTTAAGTAATGCATAAGGATAAGAATGAATTTCTCTGCGCCGATAAAATAATAGCCAGATGAGATTGCTTATGGGCCATTTCAAATATGAATGATTAACTGCATTCAACTGACTAGAGAGTCGACTCAGTTGAATTAAATGACATAGCGTTGGATGTTTGTGATAATATTAGAATATCTGCTGGAGAACTGTATACTTACAATCTTTTATGATCCTCTTATTTTGGGTTTCACTCTTTAAAATGATCTCCCTCAATGCGTCCAACTTCTATAACGTCAGTTATTAAATCTCAGTAACTGGAATGTTATTGGTTCTTAGAATTGGAAAATCTCACTCACTCTAATTCCAACTTTTCTTGGAATTCCCAGGTAGATTTTGCTGGGAAATACAAGAATAATCCGCCTTAACGTGTTAATTTGTAAAGGCGAGTAATGAATAATAATGCTGATATGTATTTACTTTCTCTCTGACAGGTTCGCATCAGTAGGGATCACGAGCACTTTCTAATCAACCCATTCGGCATCATGTACCACGAGATAAGCGCGTCATCACTGGTCAAAGTTGACATGAAAGGTAACTTGATTTACTGTCCAGATACACATCTAGGAGCATGACTGATATCTATGTCCAGATATGCATCTAGGAGCATGACTGATATCTATGTCCA
>JAYMFX010066892.1:0-11375 GCA_036784945.1 Monocelis spectator
TACTTTAATTTAGTAAAAGAATTATTAAAATCCGATATTGAGTTTCGTCATCACCATGACATCTTGAACTTCACCAATTTATAATGGTGGAGATAGGATTTTCTGACTCTTGGTAGTCATAAAAAGTCCCTTCCGTGCATTTTCGGATTCCATAAAATGAGTTCATTCACCATTTGATTTGTAATGATTTGTTGTAGGACTTTGGAATTTGATAAATTTGTGAAACGCGCGTCTGAGTTGACCCACGATGAGTACTTCTATGATAAAGTAAGATAGATCATTTTGAAGTAATCCAAATCTTCTTTCGAATATCAAAACGATTGAGTCATTTATCTCCTGTCTCTTTTATTTATATAGGACGAAAAATATTATCTAAGAGCTTTAGGTGAAAATATTCGAAAAGAGCCTGCTAGCTTCCAGAAAGACTATAAAGAATTAGTGAATGACGTAATCATACCGGAAGTATTTCCGAAAGAATCGTTCTTCTCTTCCGTGTTTCGAATGGCATCTGCGGGACAACGTCTGTGGACACATTTTGATGTAGAGTTCTTATAATTAATTCATAATAAGCTTATAACTGAAACTTTCCCATTGAAATCATGGGGGGGGGGGGGGTATACTGTAATATGGTACAGGGACATGTCACTACAGTGAAAGGAAGGAAGGAATATTTGGACATTTTTAATGAACTCGAATAGCAGTTGTTTAAATTGGTTTCATTCCACGAACTCCATCTAGCACTATTTCATTCTACGCCAGGTTGTTTTGGGGTGACCTCTCTCTTCCTTCGACCTTCAGGTGTCACTTCGAGAGCTACAGCACAGTCATCTCGAAGATCTTTTCTCAGAACATGGCCGATCCAGATCCATCTCCTCACTGATTTTCTCTGCCGTTCCTATCTCAAGAACGCGTTGCTGCCATCTGATCAGGAAAATTCTTCGTAGATATTTGGTCTGAAAAATGTCTAACTTCTCTTCCTCTCTCTTTGTCAGTTTCCAGGTCTCTCAGTCATAAAGCAATACTGACAATACCAGGCTCTTGAATAGTTTTAGTCTTCCTGATGATATCGTTGGCTTGCCAGATCTTTGTTAGTCTTTTGAATTGAGCGCTTGCTAAGGCTGTTCTCTTCCTGATGTCCACCGCTCCTCTACCGTCCTTTGCTACATCATTGTCTCCTGGATAAGTGAAGCTCTCAAACCTCTTCGACTTCATTCCCTCGTATTCTCAGCTTTTCTTCACTCTCTTGCTGTTTGTTGGCTTTTATCAGTTTGCATTTCTTGTCATTTAACTTTAGTCCACCGTTTGCAGCATTCTCTTCAAGTCTTGTAGAGCGATGTCATCTGCAAACTCCATGTCCTCTAGCACGGCTGTGAAGTCCCGTCTGATCCCCGATCTCACTCCTTCCGTAGTCCTTCTGATGACCCAGTCAATTACTAAGAGAAACCTGACATGCAATTTGATTTTTACATAATATTCCATTTAGCTATTTCTTCGGTTTTTAGACAATGGACAATATTTTGATTGAAATTATTGGCAGAAAGGAGGTGATTTTATTCTCACCCTATGATTGTCAATATCTTTATTTGAATGGTAAGTTAATAATCATAACTGTTTATAGAAATTCTATTAATTCGATAAATCTATGGAAACATCTCGCAAAATATCCCCATTTTTTAGCATTTAGCAATTAATTTGGTAAAGTTTATAGTGATCTACTCCCAATTTTGTACAAATTTTAAATGCTATAATATGGATAATACGATTTACTCTTTGTGATGATTGCTCGCATTTTAAGGTGATAAATCTCGAATTCTACGACCTGATATCCTTGATCAACAAGACTTTCCATTATTTAAAAAGGCTTCTCCCATTATTGGTTATTTGGAGCCCGGAGATGTGCTGTATATTCCTGGTAAATATTTATAAGTCTTTATTAGTGTCTATATTATATTATCCCCTCTAAATCAATTCGACGGGTTTTGAGACGTTCTAAGACCGTTTCTAATGTGATATTCTGTTGGTTGTTAATTTGACTAAATGTTTAAATGTCATTGTCTTAGTTGTACTCGTATCTTTCAGCTCTATGGTTTCACAATGTCCTCGCCATTGATTACAGCGCGGCAGTGAATGTCTTTTGGCATCATTTACCCCCTTCTCTTTTCAATTCTCAAGATATCTATGGCAATAAACCTCCTATAACTGTCGACAGGTGTTCTCAAAGTATTCGCTCTGTTGTGAAGAAAATGAAGGAGCTGCCACCTGAATATGTTCATCTGTATGGACACTCGTTAATTCAAAGTCTAGCGGAAGGATTGAATATTGATTACTAACCGCGTATAATTTTTTGTCCTCTTTAAGAAATACACAATTTTATGAGTTAATTCTTTATAAAATGGTAGTACCTATTTGTAGTTTTTTGTATCAAACTTTTAATGGCAAACCTGGTATGCCATTAAAATTATATGCATATCTAACTATATGTATACTATATATAAAAACGGTAGCATTCATGAAAATACGTAGGTATATCTGATTTATCGAAAAGATTTAAATCTTCTTATTGAAGATTAGAATTATAACGTTGTCAAGTTGGCATTTAATCTGGTTTGCTGAAAACAATTCGCTCGGGTTAAAAATATGATAACATTTGTTAAAACTTAGTGGTGAAACTAAACAAAAGATTTTACTAAATACGCAGTCTTTGATAAGCGCTTAATTTTAATTATAATTCATCAGGTTGGGTAGATTATGCAACATTTGCATGTCTGAATATATTAGTAGTAACAAATTACAAACTCCCCCTTAATATAATCCAAACGAGAGCTCACAAAATAATGTGTAATCAGAGCTGTACATGCTTACCCGACATTCAAGATCGGAGTGAAAAGCTCTCCTTTTAAAAGTATAGTCAATAATGCGACACACACTGTCTCCCTTTATGTTGCATAAATCAACTTCTGGTCGGTTTATTTTGTCGCACATAAGAACCAAGGACTATAGAGTAGTCCTTGATAAGAACTAACTTTAAGTTAAATACCTTTTTACATTAAACTCTATAAAATTTAATTCTAATGATTTTAAATTCGTTTTTTATAATGTTAAACAATATTTTCCATTGATTGTAAATAAACAACTTTGCTTACTTATAGCTACATGCTTAAATCGGGCCCTAAAATGTATCGAATTAAGCAAACTTAGATAATAACAAAATTGATTAATATACGCAAATCGGTTCTATAGTTATGATTGAGTAATATGTATACAACTCATGTGGTCAATGTATATAGTAAAACTAAATTTATTGTACCATAGATCAGCATATTTTTCATAGCTTTAGTTTATGATCAGTTTATAATTATTTAGGTATATCAAACAATTTATACATAATTAGGTCTAATAGCTGGACATTATTGGTAAAAGTTGTGCATTTTACTCTCAAGTTTGTCTCTCTTAGATTAAGATCAGAGATGGTATTTGCAGTTTGAATAAAATGCTATTCATAGTAACGCCTCAAATATAGCATGTCAGAGTATTGTATACGAATGTTTAAAAAAAATTGATTCAAATTAAAGGACATCAGTAATTCTAAAAATATTTATAGAAAAAACAAGATGGATAGCTTCAAATTACTACATATGAAAACAATAATTATGGAAACAAAAGAAAAAATAAAGTTATAATCATAAACACGCGATATATGAAAATGGCGAATTTCCATTATTGTGAATGAAAATAAGTGGTAGATGGTGTCATCAATTTGCGTTTTCTTTGGGAATAACTTGGAGAGGGAAGAGTTTCTATTGTTGGAGATGGACAATAGAGATTTCGACGGGGTTGTGAATTAAAACCAGTGTTGGAGTAATTGGATTGAAGATCAAACTGAAATTGATTATTTTGTCTTGATTGATTCAGCATTAATATTCTTTTTTCTTCTTTCTTTCGTCTGATTTGTTCCATAATATGATTTCCTTCTTCAATCAATTTTGACAATTCTTTTTTACTCTAAATAGGAAAAGAACAGTCATGCAACAAAACGTTTTAAAAGGAATTGAATAATTATTATCTTAAGTAAAACTCTTGAGGTAGAATATAGGAGATATACCATATATATAATTTGTTAAACGCAATTTCTCAAGTCGAAAAATATATTTTTAGGGACCGATTATACCACGATTAGTTTTTAGACAAATTCTCCATTCAATTTTTTTATATTATTATCTAAGTATTCCCTTATTGCATCTATCCATCTTCGTCAATCTCAATTCTATATTAGGTACTTTTGTGTTCAATTATTTTTTTTAGATATTTAAAAAATCAGGACCGTAAGCATTTTTAAATATTTACCGGACATCTATGAAAATATTTAGGTACATGGATGTTTCTGATTCACAGGCGCTTATTGTTATTATATTGTTATCTAACATGTGATAACACAATGTTAAATGAATCACCGAAGAACTCCAAAGAGAACAATTAATCAACCTAATCCTGAATTTCTAGGTTTTTCGAAGAATTATTAATTCTTAACAAATAGTAGTAAAATATTTTATGCCTCCATATGTTCAGTCTCACAGTTTTACTTAAGATATGATATCTATACCTATATTAACAACAGGGTCAACCCTAGACATGGGTATATAGAGATGTGAAAATTTATTTACTGATAATATTTCTTCATGAATAAGAGACAACTTGTTTGTGATGATTTTCTTATCTTGTTCCACTTTATTTTTCGACTTTGATAAAAGGTGACAATAATAAATTTGTTCTTCAGTTGAATGGAGATTTTGAAAGTGCACTATTTCTTTTAGCAATTTAACTACACTCTTTACTGGCAATGTAAGAAAGTCTAAATGCATTTTGTCTTTTGAAATCTTCCGAGGATCATTCTAAAAATTTATAATTAACTTATAGTTTATAGGCATATAGGTATATAGTATTAATATACATAATATATCCTAGATAGGTATAGTAGTATCATAGTTGCAAACAAGTCTGTGATTAAGTATGAAGTAATTAAATTCATATATTAAATCATACCATATAGATGTCATCTTCCTTTAATTGCAAGCTACAGAGAGCACATCTTACTGCTCCTTCGTTTATTGATTTAAATGGTGAATGATTACAACAAAAAATGTGTCTACATTTAGTTAAGTAACAAATTTCTGATTCTCGGTTAATTTGCTTGCGACAAGTCTCAAAATTACAGACCATATCAAATGCTTTATACATTTCTAAAATATAATAAAATATGACATTAAATTCATCAATTTTATTAATTAAAATTAATTACATATTTCACAAATTTGAAATAGTTTTTTTCTGTAGGTATCAAATTTGAAATGAATGTAATGAGAAAAGTTTCAATTGATTGTCCATTGTTTACCCATTGATTGTCCATTGATTCTATAGAAATTCATTAACCTTTTAATGCCAAATGCTCCAGAAGTGGAACACGTTTTCAAAATGGTGCTGCACATTTAATACTAAATAATTTCCTTAGGTTTTTTTGTGGCTGTTATTTAACATTTGGGTAAACATATTCTGTTCAAAAACATAGTTTTTTTCAGGACATGCAGAAAAATTGGCCATTTTGTTTTTTGCCCTTTTTTAGTTTTTTAGTATAATTTTTTTCTAAATGAAATTATTTGACTAAATTATTATTGGGGAGTTCTATACTAACAAAAATATCATTGAAAAAAAAAATCAAGTTTGTATGTCCGATGTGTCAGGTGGCCAAAGTTCATGTTCCACGTCTGGAGCATTCGGGGTTAAAGGTGTTTTTGCAATATTTTTAGGAAAATTAATTTTTCCTTTTCTTTTCATGAATCTCTTTCATTTTAGATGCTGAATAGGTTCTAGTCATCATATAAAACATATACATATATGTTTGTATTTCATAATTATTATCTTATTAATTGTCCATTTATTGTTATATTCAGCTATAATTTTACTAGAATGACAAAATATTTTGATATGATATTCAGTATTATAGAGTAAAGAGTAAAGTACTCTATGTTCAGTATGTGTATTTATTTATGTTAACTAATTTAACTAATTATGTAATTGTCAATATTAAATATTGACAATTACATATTTAGTTAAAATTGTCAATTCTAAATTGACATAAATTTTCAAAAACTTTATTATATTCCAATGCTAAACAGACACAAAAAGATATGATTATATAGCATATTAGAATTAAATTTAATGTTTTGTTGAAAAAACAAAGGTTTTATAAACCAATTTGTGCAATTTTGATATTCTTTTAAAGTAAATCTGTATTGAATTTTGTTTTGTCCTTTATAAATCATTGTTTAAGATATCAATATGATATTTTATTCCTTTAATCATTAATTTGATACCTCATCTCAAACAGAAAATGATTAGATTCAGCATTTCTAAAAATCCCAATTTGATTATCCTTTAATTTAAGTACTTTGTACCTGATGGCGATGTTTTCATAATAATTTATTATATTAAATGTTTATAATAATATAATTATGATATCATAGTTAAATAAACATTATATACTTAAAATCTCCGAAGAGAAATAAATAATGACTGTTTATTTATAATTAATTCAGCGTCACGATAACTCAAACTTATAAAACGAATCATTATCTCACAATTTATTTAAAGAGTTTAAACAATCTAATTCCAAAGAAATCTTATAATATATCAATCGTTAATTTTATTTAATCATATGATTTGATACACTATAGCTATATCATGTTAAATATTGTCGATATTATATATTTACAATTATTAGAATATTATTACCTCAAATTTGTTTTTTCGCACTAAATAAAAATTTCGACCTTGGGTTGTAAATAATTCAGATATGATTTCATTTAATTAGGCGAATTTTTTTTTTCAAAATTTTTCAAGGCGAATGGATTTTTTGAACAAATTTAACGATGTTTGTTTCCGTTTTTAAGTGATCTGCTTGGACGAGCCTAAATATTTTAAAATTTCCGCCTTAAAAATATTTGATCGTTCAAGTTATTTCTGAAATATTCGTTTGCTAATTGGTCAATAAAAGCGCTAAGTTCAAAATTCATACAACAAGCAATAGAATATTAATTGGTAATTAAGTAGGATAAATGAATTTGATTAAAAGATAATTATATGAAACGACTACCTACAATAAATATGGAACAATAGTAAATAATCACGGACTGCTCAAAGAATATTATATTATGTTCAATTCCGATTTTAGCTCAAATATTTTTCTTGTGTAGCTTCATGGACAACGAAATTATAGTTAAAATATTAATATTATTATATAACAGTATTATATAGTAATAAATAGTAAATTATATAAACAATAATTACGTTGTCCACGTGTAGCTTATAGATTTTACGTAGTATTCGTTTATTAATATTCACTATATATCACGTTCTTTCTTCTTTCACATTTCTGTTTATTCACGTGTATTCCTTGAATCATGGATAGTGCGTGGCAAATCTGTGTTCGACATGTAATCCATTGAAGATTTTATCTCATCTAAAAACCATCAAGCTGTGGTAAAATGAAGTAGCGTTATGTATCCACATCCATTCTAAGAGTATATATGTATATATGAATTACGATTGCTTAGAATTTTTATTGGATTACTTGCATGATTTATTTTATAATTTTTTTTTACTTTGAATATAAGGCGGTCAAAAGTCTTCGGTGAATCAAAAATGTAATTTTATTAATCAAAATGTAATTGCATTGATCAACTGAATGTATACAGACAAATTAAGCAAACGATGAAAAGCTAAAAGGAACACAAAACGATTATATGCATAATATTTTTTTATTAAGATATGCTATACACTAGAGGAATAGCATTGATTTGAAGATGAGATTCATCACATGTCAGTTCTAACTCGAACAGCGATGATTGTTTTGCGCAAAAAAGATTAATAGAATATAATATAGAGACGTTAGGTACATATTGTAGTTTTCTTCATTGTTTATGTAAAAAAGTGAAAAACTTTAGAATTTTCACAATAATAGTTAGCATAAGAAAGACTTTTTGTCTTAAGGTGATTAACAGTAAAATTACACCTTTATCAAAATACACATCAAAGCGCTATGGTGTTCATACGTCATATTTTCATCTTTTTAATGTAGCTTTAGGTGCAGATTTTCTTTTCTTTAGGCACTTTTGGAGACAGGGTAGGGGATATAGGATAAGGCCACTAAGCCCAACCAAGAAACCGCACAAATTAAAAGCAGTATCATAACTGCTTGTCACGTCGAAAACATAACCTAAAATGTTACCACAAAATCAATTATAAATACTATATATGTAGTATAGGTGATTAAAGTGAAATGAGAAAGTCGGACTTACCGACAAGTGGTGGACCACCAAAAGTAGCCACTCCTTGAAACAAAAGAATGAGTCCAAAGGAATGGTTCAATTTCTCTTTTCCTAGCATATCAGCCAACACAACAGATGTTAAAGTGACATAGACTCCTATAATAAATTGTAAATTTTGTCAGAGTTAAGGAAATGAAATGGAATTACAATTATTTATCATAATTGAATTCACTCCTCATAAAATAGCCATTGATTTACGCCTCAAGAAATAATTTGAGATATAATCTTATCAGACGACTATAAATAGAAGTGTAGGTTAATTTCATTCCGAAATCCCTTGTTGTCACAGACTGTTTATTCTGAATCTACATAAAGAAAGCAAAACAGTTTCACAATGAAGAATTAATAAAGTGTGATCGATATACTGTAGACTGCTTCAATAATTCGATAATCAAGCAGACACAGAGAACCATTTAATATTCCCTATAATATTGAGAGGGAAGAGGTATAGTTTGGAGAGAGGAAAACGTTATAGTCTGTAATATTTATCTATGATTGGCTTCAATGTAATTAGATTTACAACTGCATACTCACACACACGTTCTATGCTTGTACATGCTTGTTGATTTAGAACCCATTGATCAGCTAAATTCGTATGCTAAATTTACTTCTTGTTCCCCTGCCTGAACACCGCTCGGTAAAAAGGGCCAACAAATTTCAACTTAGTTTCTGAGCTGTTCGCGTGTGATTTCAATGAAAATCAAACCCTTATCACTGTAAATTGAGCTAAATGTACTAAATGTTAACTCACCAGTAAAGATACCATAAACAGCAGAGTAGAAAACCATCAGCTCGTAGGTCTTAAATAGTGCACTCATCATGGTAAATATTCCGCAAAGGAGAAGGGATGTATTGTACAGATGCAATGTATTAACGCAGGGTAAAAGGGACAGCGCTCCGAATACAATTCTTCCTACAGTATTCCCTATTCCGATCACTGATATGAGCATGCTGGCTTTATAGCTGTCGACATTCTGTCTGACTGCCCGATCCTTCATGTACAAGTAGGGAGCGATGAACCCTAAACTAGTTAGAAAATTGGATATAGCTAGCATTAGAAATATCGGGTCCCATAGAAGGCTAAAATCAAACATTCCCCTCAGTCCTTCGCAGAAAGTTGTACAAAATCCCCGTTTATTTTGTTCGTGAGATGAGTGGATTTTTTTCAATGATTCTGTGCTATTTGTAGCACTTTTGAGATAATGCGAATAGAGATTCGAGCAGCTGCTCACAACACTCAGATGACCGGATACGAAGAGATACGGATGTGACACAACCATACTGGCGTTTTTCGATCGAGGCTGACTTAAGGGCGGAGAGAGAGTCTGATTCACCGAGTGAGATCTAATATCGGGCAGAGATTTGATGACACATTCTTCTGCTAATATACCATTGCCGTTCATTAGGGAGACATTTTTATCGGGCATGTTTCTCGAATAGTCACAATCGGACAGAGTGACTTCAATTTCATTATTTGGTGTCATTGATGTGGTTCGTCGTCGTTTATAATTGACCATATCTTCAGGACCAACTTTCGGATTCGATTCATTGGTATTATTTGAAACGTATCTTTTAATCAATTGCTCCTGCTCAGTTTTATCCCAATTTTGATATGACGGACTAGTTTTGCTATTTTGAGATACTGACCGATTAAATTCCTTCTTAAACGAGGACCGTTTCAAAGAGCCGCCGGTTTCACCGTTACTCTGATTGTTAGTAATGGATTTGGATTTCTTTCTAATCGGAGCATTCTCAGGGGAAAGAAGCACCATTCCGCATGGGATGCAGTTCAGTATAATCGCTCCGGCTATTAGCATGCTGCCTTTCAAAGAATATTGCGACACAAGATATTCAATGAGTGGACAAAAGGCAAAAGTACCTAGAAAACAATTTAAATGAAAAGATGTCATTTAAAACAACTTTTACCAAATGGTATTAGGTATATAATACATATATGAAATAATCTTTTTGTTTTAATAATACGGCATTGAATTCTAGGAGGGATTTTTAAATTGTCGTTTAAAATCATGCAAATTAATTTTTGCGTACTTCCACAGTTTCAGTTTCAGTTTCATTAAAAATGAAAGATTGGTTTTCTAAAGTTCTGATTGTTTCGTATATTTAATCTGTTACTAAAATAGCTGTCACAGTAACAATCTAATAATCAGTCAATAAATTCAATTAAAACAACGCATAATATATTCTACATATTTACAAATTTAGATCAGAGTAAATTTGTTAGTTTATTCCTTATAGGTAGTTTCTTATTTTGTAGGTAACTGAGTGTTTCTTAAATTTGTATAGAATCAATAATAGCACTTGTCTATATATTTCTCTTTCAATTAGAGCGGTGATCAGCAAATATAGTGAGAAAATTAACCGTATAGGTGATTTACCTTGTTACTTGTGTCTCATATATGCATAAATTGATTAGTTATTCTTTAAGAAAAAATATTTTACAAACAATATAAGTCATACCAAATCCAGATCCGCACACTGCGAGTCCCAATGCGAGAGACATTTTCTTTTGAAAGTAAACATTGATTGAAATAATCGCCGGCAGGTACATCAAACCAAATCCGCTACCTACCAAAATATAGAGAGGCAAACTTTCAAAGGTTAACAATTTATTCTTTAAGAAGATGTGGTACGAGTTTACTAAAAGGTTAACAATTTTGTTAATATAGAATTTATTAAAAGGTTAACAATTTAGTTAATAAGAATTTACTAAAAGGTTAACAATTTAGTTATTACGAATTTACTAAAAGGTTAACAATTTAGTTAATATAGAATTTACTAAAAGGTTAACAATTTAGTTAATAAGAATTTACTAAAAGGTTAACAATTTAGTTAATATAGAATTTACTAAAAGGTTAACAATTTAGTTAATAAGAATTTACTAAAAGGTTAACAATTTAGTTAATATAGAATTTACTAAAAGGTTAACAATTTAGTTAATAAGAATTTACTAAAAGGTTAACAATTTAGTTAATA
>JAYMFX010067003.1:0-14010 GCA_036784945.1 Monocelis spectator
AATACAAATTATCAATAGATATCAATAGATAGATCATTGACAATATGATCAAATAATAGAACAATCCACTGATTATTACTTTATGGATTAGATATTTGCTGATTTGATTGTGCAAACATAGAGCAAGAGAGATGAAAGTGTCACGCCAACAGTTAACCATCTGCTTGAACCAACAGAGACAAAAAATGAATGTTTTATTATTAATTAACTATAATTGTTTTTAACTTAATTTCAAGGCACAAGATCTGATATTAAACAATATTATCCAAGGATCGTCCTTTCACTTCACTCATCAAATAAAATAACTACATAAATTCACAGACAATGTACTGAATTTTCCATTCACAAAACGACTCAATTATAACAAAAAAATACAGCAAATCGCAATACAAAACTGGCTTCTCTTACAATAATCTCAAATTAAATATTGTAACTCTAAAACGAACGAGATTATAAAGAATAAAAGACGAACAAACGATCATATAAGCCAGAACCGTTTCTAATTATTCTTAAATCGCTCGCCTCAATTTCAGTGTTATTGCGCAATCTGGTGACAAGATGAGACTGGCTATTCTAGAATCTTTATTCATTAAATATGGTAAACCTAAACTTTGAATTCAGTCAGACTTTGATTATTCCCTAATGCTCCCATTTTAATCCGTATTACGTAACTCCATTAGTGATTCAGTCTTCCTCTATTTTATTACGTAATCTATTAAATTTTCTTGCCTATTTACTATCCAATTGATTATTCTTCCTCACTCTTCCATGTAACACTTGATAATAAGAAGGAACGAAATATATCGTGTATTTTATGATGAAACACTTGTTTTCAATTCATTTTATTCTCAATATTCTTAAATAATTTTCAATGGCGAGATCTTAAAAGTATGTACACAAAATGTAAATAAACGGATTTTAAACAAAAATATAATTGAATGGTTTTTTGAATGAGCAAGAATTCTATAATCTTAAGTTCAAAATCAGAGGTTTAAAATCACTAAAAGAATCTTTATGATGGTTACAAGATAGTATGTGGGTATGTATGGCGGAATCGGTTTGGCTTATATGAATGATACGTTTGTTTGTTCGCGGTCTTCTTTTTTCTTTATAAATTAAAAGAACTGGACATTTACAAAGAAAGAGATTATCATTCATATTCAAGTGAGAACCTTGAAACCTTCTTCACCCAAGGACCGGCTGATAATTCAATTTGTCAGATGAGGTTGACACTAAAATTGTACACCTCTGAAGTGAAAGGGAAACAGGTTAATATTCCCGTGTGCCTGTCATGGAGATACCAAACTCAGAGACGTCAATGGTAGTTCTCGGAAGAGTTCTCTTTTCTTATGTAAAGTCGTCCTCGTTCCCTAGAATCTGTTGTCAGAAGATAAGGACATTGGATCCGAACGCTATCACTGGCCTCAGTCATTTTCGGAGGGAAGAGGATTGAATTGTACGAATGAGAACAGAAAGAGGCTTGAAGTCATTATATATTTGAAACCATGGATGATCCATTTAGGTACTGCAGCTTAATTCTTTTCTTTCGCGAGGTCGCATTCAACAAATCATCCTTTCAAGATCGATGTAAAAGGTGGAGCGCCTCCAATAGTCATAGGTGACTTCCGAAAAGCTGTCATCAAATTTTATTGAAATACATGCATTTAGATATCTAATTAAGTTTATGAACTGATTCATCAGTTTATAAACTTAAAATAATGTGGACGGAGGACTGTCTAAAATAAAAATATGTATTTCATTTTGTCACAAAAATAAACATTTTTTTTTATTCATTCCTTGCGAATTCGAGCTTTTATAAAAAAATTACGACCGGTTCCTTTATCGTCATAGTTAAAAAGACGAGTCAACAAAATAGAACAGTAATTAGGATGTACATTAAACATTAACTTTTTTATTTAATTTGGGTTTTAAAATATACAGTGGCTATATATATGTATACCATATATACCAATTAGATTATTATGGATTCGTGCACGGGGCTGTCTCTCTCCAAGAATTGAAAATGGTCCTGAGTTGCAATCACACCCTCAACCCTATTGTTCCATGCATACCTGTACGTCAGCAAAAAGAGAAATTCTGATTCCCATTCATGGAAGAGTTTCATTCAACAATAAATGATAATGATAAGCGAGTTTGAAAAGTACATAATATGACATATCAAAAGTGATCATTTACAACGAAGTGCTTTATTATTTCACATAAAGCATGTATAGTACATAGTTGTATATGTATGGAATACTTTCTAAAGTATTTGTTTAAAATAATATAAAAATATGATCATTCGAATATTGTAAGAAATTAATGCATCCAATATGTATACCTATATTATTGTAACCGCTTCCAAATAGATTAATTGAAATGAAAAAGCAATAGCAGTTTGTATCAATATATATACTATAATCTCTCAATTATTTTGTATATGGAAATTAAAAAATAATTGGTTACGTTTAAACAAATTGTAAGGCAATCTGAAAAGGATATGTAGATTTATAATTTTATTGTCCAAACCATATATAGAGTAAAGAGGGTAATCATGTCCTATCAAAGCCGAAATATATTCTCTGGCACTTTGATTCAATATGATCAGATATCGAGATTTTCTCTACAGAGTAATTTATGTAATGTGTTCGGGTTACGGACTCGTATTAAAATTGTGTTTTTTTAATATATTAATTCAATCCGAATTTTCATTGGGGAGCAATAAAGTCTGTCCTTTATATTTTAGCAAGATTTTGAAACATCTGTAATTCGGAATTCCCGGAGAATTCAATAAATGAAATTATTATAAATTGAATGAGTTAACGGTAACGTTTTTATTAATTCTTTAGTATTTATAGATTCCATATTTTTCTATGAAAACTTCTTCCATTTAATACTAAACTGAATATTTTAAATCAAATAAACCAAAACTTAAGAAATAAAATTATTATCTGATAAGATTCACTTTCCTATTCTGTAGGTATACTTCAAGATGCATATAATATACAAACAATATTTAAAAATTTTGAAATATAAAGCGGTTTTTGTAGCTCGCTTTTAATATTTTCAAACTTTTCTGTTTTCTTTTAAAATATACTCCATAAAACAAATAATGAAAGCTTCGTCCACATGATAAACGCGTCATATTGAATATTATTTTAAAAGAATTAGAATAACTTTTCAATCGTCTCTTCTATGTCGTTTTTTGTTTTGATTTCCAAATACCATTTGTCGAAATACATCAGCCTGAACGCGATCATTTTTAGATAAAGTCGTAAAATCCAAGCTTAGAAGCGTTGGTACAACTCCCACAATGTAAGCGAAATATCCCTGAAATAAAATTTAAAAATATAGGCATAGTATTTATATGATTTTCAAATATTTAAACGACTAAAGGATGAATGCACAGATGTGCTTCATTTTTAAATATCAAAAATTGAAAAATGTTACCTTTTCTCTTTCTATTTTATTTCCGTGAAGGGTGAGCTTTCTTAGGGAAGAAAGTTTTGCGAGTTTGTTGACTTCATTCAGATTGGAGATAAGATTTCCGTGGAGATTAAGGATATGCAGATTACATAAATTAGTTAATACCTGAAATAAGATCGGGACATTCCTTGGATGTTTAATACATATTTAGATCATAAGCTGATAAAAAGTAAATAAGATTATCTGTAAATTCACTAAATTAATATGTAGTTTGCTTTAGACTTGTTAAGGTGACCAGATTCAAAAAATTCAATTTAATATATATTGAACTTAAGCGGAGGATTGGATTATAGAGAGTTTTTACTTAACTTGATTTCAAATTTCAAAATTTAGTTCTTTGAATATATCTACTTAAGCTTACATTAAGTAATGTGTTATTTTTATCATATTTTATTAATATTAAAAAAATGCAAATTTAATGTGGAAATGATTTGAGTTATGAATAAATCAACCTTTCATGTTTTTAAAGCTGTATTTCTGAAAGAAAGTTGTAAGACTAACCTCTTCAATTTTGTTCAATTGATTCATGGATAAATCCAACCAATATATCATCTCCATCGATTCAAAAACCAAACTGCAGGATGTTGATAAGTCACTTAGTTCATCTATTGAGTTATTGTTCAATTTCAGGCTGTGTGTCAAATAGAATCCTTTATCGTTTTTTCTTAACTTTTTAATTGCGTTTAGGGGAACTCTCGGTTCTTCTTTTTCAATATCTATAATATAATAATAGTAATTGCAATTGTTCTAAAATCTTATTACAGTAAAATGGGATCTCGATAGAATTACCAGAATGTACATAGAATGTGCTGTACGTATGTACATCAATCCCACAAGTACAACCGCCATATTGTTGTCAACTCAATAAATATTTGTTAGGCATGTTTACAATGATATGATAAAACGTTTACATTATTTTTGGATTCAATTATAGTTAATTGTTAATTTATTTCTACAATTTTACTCCTTTGTGACCATTTTCATCTCTGACCCCGTTCTATCTTATCTCATTTATAATTATGTATTTTGTATCACTATACCTATTGCATACTTTTACATTTTTATTAATTTTCTTCTGCGTTTATAAAAATTTTTTTTTTAATAAAACCTTTTTGATTTTGGTTTGACATCGTTATCATAATGATACTGTAAAGATCATTTATACTCTCTATGGAAGACCTGAATTGAATAAATTTGCATACAGAAATAGTTTAGGAATGATTTAGTTATATCATCCCCACTCTTCTAAATCATGTTCTTATAGTATAGAAGTTCACTCAGACAGACAGAGTAAACAAGGATTTGCTTATTATAGTAGTACTCTAAATTTACAGTTATTGATTAGTTATTTCTTTGTTGTGATATATCAGCTTACTAAAAGATAAACAAGTATTTCTTTATTCAGTCAAAAGTATTTACTGAATTAGTGAATATAGGAAACAAATTAATTAATTTATGATTATATATGATTACTTTATACAAATAAATAAAAAAATTACAGTTATAGGCATAGTGACCAATGATGCATGAACATATTTGGTTACTAAGACTGCAAGATATCAAATAAAGAATAAAAGAAATTATAAAGGAATATTTGATAATTTAAATTTAATTAATAGTGATAATATGTGAAAAATTAGATATTAATTATAAAACTATTAATGCCAAAATCTGGGAACTTTTTGACCCACACTCGTACACTGAATAGATATGATCTGTCTCTATTTGCAAATTTCCACTCTGATTTAATGAATTAGGCTGTGATCTGTCACACATCTAATTTTCAGAAATTATAGAATTAATTAATTATAGAAATTTATATTCTGCTTATGATTTTGAAGAGTCCATGAATTTCCATAGAAGGGAAATTTGTCAAAACAAGTCAATATTGGTCACAGGCAATGCCAGGTTTAATGTAGTATTTCTATATTTCACATGATCAAATTGTAAAATCAATAAAAATAAATGTGATCAAAAGCAATTCAAAAGCCAAATTTATATAATTTTGTGATTATTCCTTAAGATTCAATCTTAATGGAGCAAAACTTACATTTTCTCTCTTTCTATAGGGCTAAATAAAAAGCAGTTTTATGTAACATAATTTCATGCCATGAATAATAAACACATCTCAGAACAAGTCTTAAACAAAAATGATTCTTGGTGTTAAATAAATAAACTATGAATATTATCAATAAGGAAGAATTTTATTTTATTATACCTTTACACTTTTTTAACTGCATAAAAGAGAAATCCAGAGGTGGGTACACTTCACCATGACTTTCAATGGATGGCTTAGACATTGCTTTTGTTTTAACAATGAGCAATGAAAAATTCTAAATGAAGAATAACATAATTGAATTAAACTTTATTGTAATTATGAATCAACAATTATTATCTTAAAAATATAAAAATTTATATAATTGCTTAATCCATACAAAAAGCTGAATTATTGATAAACATTAAATAAAAATTTGGAGCTGGATAAAGTATACTTTAATACTCAATAAACATTTTGATATAACATTAGGTCTACTGCAATGACACTAAATCAGTAAACTAACTGATTTATTCATTAAAAATCACTGCAACTATGTGGACAGTAGGCACATATAGTATTTGCTACTATACACTATTATTATTATTATTATATAGCACAAAAAATGAATAGTAAACATAGTTATGTGGTAAAATCAACAAAATTTACTGTACTTTTGTGGAATTATTTATTGTATTATATACAAAAACTATTTCAACATATGGTCTGTAATTAGAAATAGCTTTTGAAAAGGTATATCTAAAATAAATTATGGATCATTTATATAAAATAGTACAGCAACTGTGTCTAATTGAAATTTATACTAAATCTACTTTAGAATTAAAGTGATGATAAAAAATGCTTTTATTATAATTAAACTGTAAAATTCCATATTTCTGCTTTAATTATTTATTATTTTTATAATTTCAAAATTTTAGCTTATATTTTATTAGTCATTTATTTTTTTGATTTAAGTTTTACGTGTAATAAAAAGTTTTGAAATAAATATGACTTACAAACAATATCAAAAATAAATTTTGTAAAAGGACCGTAAATTAAAACTCCATGACAATTGTATTTTTAATTTGTTTATTTATTAAAACTTCATATACTTTACGTTGACTTCGCTTTGTTGTGAATGAGTAAAAATCTCAATAAAGGGTTAGTAAAATTTGAGGAGTCTTTCGACAAGACTTTCTCTTTAAGATCAAAATTATTTCATTATTTGCAATCTTCTTAAATTTCTATGCTATTTTTTTATATAATTTATATATAATAGCTTACAAATGGTCATTATTATAGATATTATTAATATCCTTAAATTCAACAATGGATTAGCACTATCTTGAAAGCCCTCTCATTACATCAAACAAAACTCAAAGAACTTGCAGAAACTTTAGATGCAGAACCAATAATGCTATTAGTCAGAGAGCTTCTCATACTGAAATAACTGACTAAAAATCCTTGGAATGGCAAGATCTCAGATTGAACCTTAGTCCAGCCAAAACTTCGAAATCCTTTATATCCTCTTTAAAAATCCTGCAATTGATTATTTGATAAAATGGTACCATTTTTAGAAAACACGAATATTAAATCAATAAAATCAAAATGAACTATTTTAGACTGTATAACTTTGGTTTTTTGAACCTAGTTAAAATTTAATTTGAGAAGAATGTTTAAAATCCATGATCAGGATATATATCACTCAATCATATAAGTGTATTAAGAAAAAAGATTATCTTTCAAAATTGTAATTGAAATATATTTTAAAATTGTGACATCCTTTTACACTAAAAATGTAACCTATAGTTAATATCTCTAAATTTAGTAAACGATATTTATAAAAGTTGTCATTAAAAGCTATATAAAGTGAAAATTCTTTAATATATATTATATATTTAGATGTGACAGGCATGCAAGTATAACACAACATCGGGCTTTTCAGGAGCAATAACCTTTATGTGACACCACAGTGCAAAAATGTCAGTTTAAAATTTATAATTAGACATTCAGCAAACAATACGCAAATAGCAAAACACCAAGCTAGATTAGAACGTACTAAAATTTAATATTCTATTGAATTATTAATTAGATATAATGAATAGAATAAATAATTAAAAAAAGATCAGTTAAAAACAACAATCACAATAAGTGTTCCGTCATGTAATCTTAAATCAATTAACAAAAGTATAATTCGATGTCACATTGAAAAGATACATAGCAAGTAAGTTACATCAAGCAAATACAAAATAAACTAAACAATATCAATTACAAGATTAAAGAAATATATGATTGTCAAAAAGAAATATTTAACATTTTAGATAGGAGTCATTTGGATTTTAACTTGAGGAATGAAATAATAATTAGCTTTAAGAATTAAAATACGGTAGTAAATTTAGAATTTAATTTTAACAAAATTTACGGTAAACACGGTAGAATTTCGAAGTAAGATACAATATGCCAGACACAAATGGTTATTTTCAATAGCATTACAGCTTCACTTAACAATGCGGTGTATTCTTGCACGTACAGGATTTTGTTCTTCTAAGTCACTGAATTTATGAATTAGCAGTCTCCACATCTTGCACTGTAGTGTCCTTATTCTCATCTAAAATAGAACGGAATCTTTTTCAAGTGAAACTGAAGAATGAAGTGTATTGATTTTATGATGATACTATCACTAATCATGAAACCAAATGAGCTATCGTCTTATCACTAAAAAAAGAACAGCGATTTTTCTCAAGCATATAACAGGAGGAATACAAAAAGTAAGAATAGCATTAATTATTAATAATGAAAAAAATTAGTCAGTTTCAAGATCTGACACAACGCGTCTAATAAAGTATTGAGTTAGCATTTTCTTATATCGTAAACCCTTCTTAACTAAGAGAATAATTTCACTCCAGCCTCAGAAAATCAATAACACAGCTGACGCATTGATCTTCAGAATTTTTGGCAGGGAGGTAACCTTTACAGATTGGTTGGTGACTTCATTTTGAAAGCATAGCAGACTGCAAGATACCAACCCAAATTCCCAGATACGCGCAAGACACTTAGTCAAGCTACGTTGAATCAAGCGCTAGTCAGCTGAAAAATACTTCACTCACATCGAGAGGGAAAGAGCTGCTGCAACAGTAGCGCAGCACCCATCGCAGAGAAATTGATAGATAGATAGATAGAGTCGCGGAGTGAGGAAAAATTATTTAGCAGAATGCTTTTCCTAGACAACAAAATCATCGCATCCATCTGTTATTGAGAGAATATGACCGCAATGAAAAGCAGACAGTCACTCGCATAGTTTCATAAATGACTGAGAAATACACTCGAGGTTAAGGCATTAAAGTGCTTATAATAAAATCTGCCTATCTAGCAGAACAAATGAAACTCTGAAAAGAGTAATGGAGAAATGTTGAATACAAGCATTTTCCACGAAACAGGAAAAAATAAAGAAAAACATATGGATAAATTTGAATTATTATATTCAAATCTCAATATAATATTTATTATAAAGTTAACTACGTGTTGAAATCGTTTGTATAGTCAATTTCATATCTATCTGGTGCTTTAAATGCGCACCAAGCTGCACTTGTGGCATCTGCGCACCTCGAACCCGTTGAATAATAAGGTAAGGACAGTCGCGACATTTATATACACAGATAGATTAGAAATATAGTTAGACAAAAATTATCACAACATGATGAATCTGATGCTTAACTTACAACTGAAAGTATTTTTGTGGCTTGAATACTATTTAAGAAATAATTGGGGATTATAAGACGACTAGTCAGACAATAGTCAGTAGTAACCGACGCGCCATGTTTTTCTACTCGGCGAGGAGTTAATCGAAAGTCTTATTGATTGTGATATTTCATAATTCTATATTCGAAGAGGAAGTACTAACTCAGATATAACGTTAACACTACTTATAATAATATAGGCGGGACTGTCTGGTAGACAGAGAAACGAAACATTCCGCTCCAAGGAGGCTTATCATTAGGAAAAGTAATGTACGAAGCAAACCTGATCACTTCAAAAGCCAACTAATTAACTAAGTGTTGAGAATTTTGTATTAGCCATAGAGATTGTAGGACAGCAACAGAACTGGGAAAATTGAAATGATAAGGCGGCAGTTAGGCAACTTTAGACTAAAATATTGACCAGTTTTTCTCAATAAGCGGCGTGAATAGGATTAACGCGCGGCGCACAAATAAATAACTGATGTAGATTTTAATGAATCAGGTTGATAGGCATTCTAGCGCATATAGATGTAGAAATTGGAACTTTCTAGAACGACACAGTGAAATAAGAGTAGTGTATTACATAGTAAATATATCAACGTTAGATGATTTCTGAAAATGTTTAAGATTTGGCGTCAGTGGATTCGGAAATCAACAACCATCAACTAAAATCGATTTAGGCTGGTATACAAAGGTCACTCACTGTTCAATTACTCTCGTGATAAATGAGAGTAATATTTTACAGTCAAATTGACCTCCAATCCGTGTGGTAAAACACAACAAACAATTTATTGATTGACTCTTAGCTTGACAATGCTGAGAGCATACAATTAGCAATTGGAGACATCATAGCAAGCTTTTAAAAATTATCAAATCTTATCGATTAACCATAATAATATGAACAAAATTCACTATAAATTATAAATACACGATTTCAATGCAAGTAAAAGCATCGTGAAAATAAATAAGACGGTACCTTCGACTTGCATGTCTGATGTCCACAGGGTCAAATTGTCGCGCAATAATTGCATTATCAAGGTGGAATCCTTGTAACTCTCTTCAGACAAAGTGTCCAATTCAGCAATGGCATCATCGAAAGCCTGTTTGGCTAATTTGCAAGCTCGATCAGAGCTACTAAGAATTTCATAATAGAAAACTGAGAAATTCAAAGCTAAACCTAAACGAATTGGATGAGTTGAAGGAAGTTCTACTTGGGCAATATCAGTGGCAGCCTTGTAAGCAACCAAGCTCTTTTCAGCTGCGTCTTTGCGCTCATCATTGGAAGTAAATTCAGCCATGTATCGATAATAATCCCCGGTCCTAAATTACATTCAACCATTCATAGAATAACAAACATAAAACGAATGGTAATTACAATAATTTCTTTAATTAAACAAACATTTTTACACCAAGGTAATAAGTAAGCGCTTTGATTTTTTATTACAAACAATTCCAGTTTAAAAACATTCACATGAATAGAATATTTTCGATTTTTATTTGGTCAATTTGAGTAAACTATAATAACCTAACAAAATCATTTTATTTCAGAACAATTTTGATTTTATTGAACAGCGATTTTTTGTCATTTTGGGATTAATTTATGCACTCAGCTATATCATGGCATTTATTATCAGTCATAGAGCGATTTTCTTACATTGATGTAAAAATACGTTACATGAAAGTAAACTTGAACAAAAATAGAATTACATTTACCTGCATTGACAAACATCTGTAATGTTATTTTTAAATCCAGATTGGGTAATAATTGTCACAATCAAATTTTATTCATTGACATATTACTTGAAAAAGCACTTACATTTTATAATAAAACACACGCGATTCACCAGAACTTGCATTTGTGGTCAATGAAGTTTCCAAAACATTAAGAATATCAGCACAAATATCCTTCAATTCTTTTTCAACCTGAGCTTTAAATTTCTTAATTAACTCAAGACGATCTCCACCTTTTTGTTCTTCCTTCTGCTCAATGCTACTAATAATTCTCCACGAAGCACGTCTGGCACCAATTACATTTTTATATGCGACTGACAATAAGTTGCGTTCTTCAACTGATAATTCTTTGTCCATTTTAGCAACTTCTCTCATATTACTAACCATTTCTAAAATTTAATTTCGATTCTGATATTAAATCTTTATTCATATGTACTTATTATAATATGTCTATGTAAGACATGATTAATAAAAAAATGTTTAATTAATGTATGGCATATACATGGGAGACTGTTTTCTTGTTGAAAGGTGTTGCAATTAATGAAGTTTGTTTACTTGTGGTTACATAGAATGTTAACTTACATACTTTTGTGCATTAAGCAATTATACCAATAGTAAGAGTCTTTAATGATAAATAGCAACTGATAAAGTCATTGAAAATACATACTAAAAAATGACCGGAAACTTGAGAAAACACTTCTAGCTAAATCTAAACTCAGTTGTTGTTTTAGCTTAATAAAATAAATAATAATTAATTTGAATTCCCAAATCAATGGATTCTTCATGTGTTTGACTGGGCGAACACATTACACAAACTGGCCCATTGGAATTAACCTAACAAACACCTGACAAGGATATTTGGATTGAAAGATCCTGTGAATAAATTTATACTATCTTTTTTTAAATCCTTATCAAAGTAAAAATACACCACCAAAGTTAAGCTGGTGAATAATTATTTAGATAGGTCCTTCTATAAAAAGTGTATTGGTTGTTCAATTCGAAAATCACCTTAGGAATATATTAGAAACAGCATGTAAAATTTTAAATAAATGAATCAAAAACAAAAATGAAAGAAGATATTGCTTTATGAAAGAGGTTTATAGATATACTTATATTAATGTAGCTATATTTAAAAAAACAAAGCCTTTATTTATTTTAGATTCAATGGGACCCATAAATTATTACAGATCAAAAAATCAATAATGAATTCAAACTAGTCATGGTTGGTTAACTGAGTAGACTTTAAAGGAAACATACATGCATATTCATGTTAGGAACTTTATGAAATCAAAAATCCAAATGGTCAGTTAGTTAAACATATCAAAATTGAATAAAATATGTAATATGAATAATAAAATTTCTTTGATAAAACAGGTGAGCTTTATATTAAACATAAACTGATTGAAAACTGGGTCAGTTTTAAGGTGCTAAAATGGATTACCTTGTAGTACATAATAAAAAGAAATTATGATAAAATGTAAGTATCAATATAACATGACTGATAATTTAATTGCAGAATTATGATGGAGCATGTATAAATAAACAATTCTGAAAATGAATATGTTGCCAACCTTTCAGCTTAGCTTAACATTGTGACCTACAAAAACTAACAGATGCTTGTATTCAAATAATAAAATCAATGATATTATCAACATTATACTAAAAGCTACAAATACAAATATTATTTATAAAACATTTGAATGTGAGTAAATATATGTTAGTGTTTAATGCAGGTCAAGATGTTTAGCTAACTGAAAGGTTGGTGGGAAAGGTCAAATTGTCACCAATGAATAAAAATCTTTCTTTCTTTGCAATTTTATGGTAACCAATTTTTCATTAATTTATTAAATTGGGGTTGAATAAATATAGACAGATTAATTAGTGTTATATGCATTACATATGACTATGTTTTGAGCTTGAGCAAAAACAATATTTATACACTTTGTTTCTATATGGCATGAAATCTAAAGTATACTAGATGAGCTATAATTTACAAAAAAATGCCTTCAGACTAATGTTAGCAAAAATACAGGTTCTGCTTAAGTATTAAGCTGAAATGAATTATTACAGATTGAAAGAATTTCAAAAAAGTATTTTTATATATCTATAAATTAATATGAAAAATAAGAGGAAATAACGCATTACAAATTGATCAAAGAATTTTACCATCGTATCTTTCGGCTTGCTCTGAAAGCTTAGCCATGTATACTTTATCCTCTCGTTCAGTCATTTTTACAGAAAGTGATTTCCTAAAAAAAGTGCGTTACAAGAAGCGAAACTTAATAAAAATTATATAGATAATGCTGAATTATTAAAACAATTTTAATTATAGTTCTAATTATACTAATAAAACTACTGAAAACAAAATTGTAACAAACCATAAAATAACATAATCTTAACATCGTATTATATAAAAAATATGGTTCATTAGCTTAGTCAATAGTTAGTTCAATAGCTAATTCAATCATCGGTTAAAGATGTGTATCTCGCTGCATAAATGACGTTGTTATCTTCGACTTTCCTTTATTTTGGAGGCAATTTTAATGCTATTATTAAACCCTTCTTATTATAACATAGTTCACCAATTCATCTTGCCATACAATACAGTTACATGATCTCTTTTGGGATACTGTAGCTCTATTATATCCTGATAGATATCATACATATAAAGCGCGGCCGTAAAAATATTCAAAGCAGAGCAGAGCAGGTGTTTTTCCTATCACAAATTACTTTTTGATAATACCAGCTTTGGCCTTCCATACAGCATTACAGCATAATAGAGATATAGTGAAAGATTTTTTTAAGGTACTCTAGACGAGGTTGATACGTTGTCATCACTTCAAGTGTAGATAATAATAATAATAATAAAACTAGACATAAAGATAAGACCGAACAAGAATAATGGCTGCCCCAACAATGATTCACCTTGGAAAAGAAGAATAAATGCCAATATAAACAAAGCGAGATCACAGTTGGCGAGATGCATAGCCTACAAGGATGGAAAAATGAAGAACAAGAAAT